>PVKC010025220.1:0-16577 GCA_004027635.1 Crocidura indochinensis
AAAAAAAAAAAAAAAAAAAAAATTATCCCTGGCAGGCTCGGGGGACCATATAGTGCTATTTCTCTTGCCCCAAAAGCCTCAGAAGCCTTCCATGTGACAGCCCTGTGTGTGTGTGTGTTGGGGGGTGGGGGTGGTTGTCGCTTGTTCTCCCAGGATTCAGTGATTTCAGCCTAAATATTATTATCAAATGTCTATCTGAGCAGCATCTGCAGCACCTGCACTCATATTGCCTTGGGAAGGTGCTCAGCTCTGAGCCTTCACTTAGGACCTGAAGATGGATCAAACTTCTGTCTTCCTGATGAAATGGGGGGAAGTGGGGCAGGGTCAGTGACTCAACCCAGGACCTTTTAGTGGGATCCCCTCAGTACATCTTGGGATTCTCTTTCATTTATCAATTAAAGGGAACTACTTCCTGATGCATCCACTGGTTCTAAGATGACTTTTCAGTTCTGAGCATCAAGGACACCCCTGTAAAGCCATTCATGATTCTTGTCAGAACCCCAAAGTGTATGTCCCAGCACAGTCTAGAGCCCCTTTGCCGGTTTTCTGACCTTGTTCTTGGCAGAATTCGGAGAAGTTGAATAACTTGCTCACAGCCATATGGCTGGCTATTCCGTGGCAGTCTGGCTTCCATTTCTCTGCCTATTACTGGGGCTTTAGAGCTCTACATTGATCCAAGTTTGCATTCTGCTCCCTTAGGTCAGGCCTCTTCCTGCAGTCCTTTGAGAAGCAATAGATGTGATGAATATATTGACAGCGCCAGCGACAGACACAGAGGTGGGGGACTGGTTCTTCTGTGCAAGGCACTTGAGCTGTGACCAAAGAAATAGAAACTTAATCTGTCCTTGGAGACCTTCATTACAGCTCAGGAGCACCCAGAGAAGGCCTGATGGGAGTAGGTGACCCCCCAGGTATTCAGTAGGTTCATCCCAAATCAGAGAGAGTGGGTGAGTCTTGGATAGTGGGGTTAAAAGTGATGGGATTGAATTGCATAGACCCAGTTGCAAATATTCCTTACTTAATGAGGCAGGGGAAAAGGATGGAGGTGCCAAAGCAACAGCACAATGGGGAAGGTGCTTGCCTTGCATGTGGCAGGCATGGATTTGATTCCCAGCATCTCATATGGTCATCTGAACACTATTGGGTGTGGGTCAAAATCCTAAATAAATAAAATAAAATAAAATAAAGGAAAAGGGAAATAAAGAGTCCAAGTGCTTCTGTGATATAGACAGAAATCTCCTCTCAGGGGCTGGAGTGAAGGTGAAGTGGTAGGGCCTTGCATGTGGCTGACCCAGTATGGTTCAATTCCTCAGTGTCCCCATATAGTCCCCCAAGCCAGGGGTGATTTCTGAGCACATAGCCAGGAGTAACCCTTGAGAGTCACCAGGTGTGGCCCAAAATAAAAAAAAAGAAAGAAAGAAAGAAAGAAAGAAATCTCCATATAGAACCTGAGGAGGAAATGTCTCAGACTCATTCCAGCGCTGTTTATAGAGCATCTACTGTGTTAGTCCCCTATTCTAAGTGCTGGGACAGAGCACTGAACATGACACAACATGACAGGGTATAAATGGCCTCCAAATGATTGGTAAGAGGGACTGGAAGAGAGCAGGGGAACCCTGATCTGCTCAGGAAAATCTCCCCACCCTCCCACTTCCTGAACCCTGAGATAACTAAACCGAGACTTAGTGATTGCCCTGGAATCAGGCAGGCAAAGGGGAGGGGGAAATAGTCTTGGCCAACAGCCCTTTGCCTGGACCATGTTGGAGTAAAATCCAGCATTGAGGGGCTGAAGAAAGAGTACAAGACCCTTGCCTTGCACACAACCAGCTCTGATTCCTGGCACCAATGTGGTGCCTCTGGCGCTGTCAGGAGTGATCCCTGAGCCAGGAGTAAGCCCTGAGCACTGCCAAATGTGGTCCAACCCCCTCTATGTCTACTCACACCCAAAATCCAACAATTGAAAGAGATTATGGTCTCTAGATACATGGTGATCTCAGCAAACAACCATAACATAATAAAAATAATAATAGCTGTGATTTCTTCCCACTTCCCTTCAAGAGTCTTCACTTACCTTTCATGGCTGTAGTTCTAATTTGGGTAAGTGGTTCCTTTGGAAATAATTGGGGACTGTAATCAATTGCTATTCACACTTTGTCAGCAGGAACTCATTTGCAATTCTCCTCGGGTTTGGCCTTAAAAACTTCCCAAGGCTGTGATTAGGATTAACCTAAGTGAGGAGTTTGGCTTTCAGGTTGAAAGAAAGAGGAAGTCATAGGTCTCTGGTTTGTCTTTCCAGTCTCAGAAGTTTCTGGAATGATCAAATTCTTTAAACTGCAAATTCCTCTTCACAAAGAAGAGGAGATTATTAAGGCCAATTTGTTCTCCTCCCCTTTCTCTTGGTCCATATTCATTAAGCGACCACAGGGCTTACTCAGGGCTAGAACCAGGGATTGAACCTGGTTGGCCACATACAAGGCAAGTTAGATCCTAACTAGAACCTAATCAGATCTTAACAAGCCTGAAAGTTAGACCTCACCAGCTGGAGTGTGTGCCCAGAGCACACCACAGGGCCAGAGAGGAGGCTGAGAAATAGTTTCAGCTTTGCAAAGTAATGGCCTGGGGTCCTCAGCATCCCACAACTGCTGGGTGGACAGCACATGGGTACCTATCCTGGGTGGGGGTTTATCAGGTTCTGGGACTCCATGGCAGCTCCCTGCTTGTAGCAGGCAGGAACCAGCCTTCTGTGCCCCAGTGGTTCCTGTTCAGCACTGTGCCCCCACCCTCGCCTCTTCTCACTGGGCCTTCCTGGGGTATTCCTGGCTCCCACAGCTACATGTCTTGCTCATTGAACCCCTTGGCCTTAGCCAGGTCGAAGTGTACAAATTGTCCTGAAGCTTCCATAGAGGACTGGAGCTCTGTTAGCATGGGCTTTAGGGGTATGAGGGCAAATCCATCATCTAGATTCTCACTGTAAAATCAGCACAGCCCACACAGCACCCCACTATGTTTCGTACACTTACGAAAGTTTTTTGAGGTATAGTGGTATGCAGCCTGGTGTGTTCTGTCCAGTTCATGGCCCACTGGCTGGATTGGATGTTCTCCGGGGCTCTCTTGTGCATAATTCTGAATGACCCAGAGGGACCATAGAGCTAGCCCAAATTGAAGTACATGAATGAGGTCCTACATAGTTTCCTGAGTCATCCCAAGCATCACTACACCAATTATAAAAGAATTCTGGGGCAGGAGCAATAGTATAGCAAGTGGAGCATTTGCTTACAAGCAGCTGACCCAGCTGTTATCCCTGGCACCCAATATGGTCCCCTGAGCACCACCAGGTATGGACCCAAAACAAAACAAAAATAGAAACAGAGGGGCCCGGGAGATAGCATGGTGGTAAGGCGTTTGCCTTTCATGCAAAAAGGTCATCGGTTCGAATCCCGGTGCCCCATATGGTCCCCCGTGCCTGCCAGGAGCAATTTCTGAGCATGGAGCCAGGAGTAACCCCTGAGCACTGCCGGATGTGACCCAAAAACCAAAAAAAAAAAAAAAAAAAATAGAAACAGAAAAGACTAGAGAGTACAGGGATTAAAGCTTTTGCCTTAAGTGCAACTAACTCTGCCTTGATCCCCAGAGCTGCAGATGGCTCCTGAGTACCACTTGGTCAGCTTCCCACACATACAAAAAAATCACACATAATAATGTAGGGTTCGGGGGCCAGAGCACAGAGGATAGGGCATTTGCCTTACATGCAGCTGTCCTGGGTTCAATCTCCAGCATCTCATATGGTCCCCCAAGCCTGCCAGGAGTGATTTCTGAGCATAGAGTCAGGGATGACCCCTTAGCACCACCGATAGTGTCCTAAAAGCAAACAAAAAAAAGTGGGTTTGGAAAGGCAACTCAGAATGCTAATGCCTTTCTTTAGAAATCAGAAGGCCCTGGCTTGGTCACCACACAGTTACTGGAGTACTGCTCTTTGTGTCTCCCAATAAAAACAAACAAACAATAAAAGAAAAACCAAACGAAAAATCCTTTGAAAAGTAGACACTTACTGCCCCATTTCACAGATGAGGAAAGGAAAGTCTGAGAGAATCTGGTTCTGCTCTGAGCAGAACACAAGTGTGCTGACACTCTGGGGAGTGTAGGAAGAACTGGATAGTTTCAGAGGGAGTCCCAGAGAGGTTGGATAGTCCTAACACCCTGATTCCCAAGATCTTGGGCCTGTGTGAGGCCCATAGTGATCAGGGTGGGGGTCAGCCTCTTTGGCTGAGAGAGGGATGAGGTTTTAGAGGCTGCATAATGGGGGACCCTCCACTCCACCCTGCCAGCAGGTGCACGGACACCCCATGCATTGGTCCTTGATGCCACAGGAAGTCCAGCTTTCCCGCACCAAGAACTGAGCCCTCCCCTGCTGTTGACCCGCTTCTGGGCCTCTATTCACTGGAGCCAGGAAGCTTGGCAAGCCCCTGCACTCTGCCCAGCCCCAGAAGCCTGAACAGCTGATCCCAGATGAAAGTGGGGGCGGGGGCTCTATAAGCCTGGAGGGGCTGAAAGGATCTCTAGCAGCCTGAAGCTTCCTCCCCCATTTCCTGATCTCCCCACATGGGTGGAGAGTGCCAGCTTCCCGCCTCACCATCATCAGAGGCTCTTGCACCCCCACTCCCCACTCCCCAGAGCCCCTACTGCTTGTCTTCATTGAGGTTGAGCTCTGGGGGGGGGGGGGGGCAGCTGTAGGAGAAGGAGCAGAAAGGCTGGCCTGTACCACAAGAATCTGGGGCAACCTTTGTGGCCTTTGAAACCCCCCTGATCCACGGTGGTTCTTTTTGTATGTGTTCATTCACTCATGACTCCTGGTGTAAGGCTTTGATGTCTTAAATGTGGCAGCCATTGGAGAGACAATAATGACCCAAACAATGAGAACCTAGTGACTAGTCTAGGAGTTAAAGCATTATCCTTGCATGTAGCTGACCCAGGCTTAATCTCCATTATTATGACCCCTGAGCACAGAGATAGATGTAAGGAATACCACCAGCTTTGCCTCCCAAACCAAAACCAACCAACCAACTACAAAAGCAAAAGCCAAGAAACAGGAAAGTGGGCATGGCTGAGCCAGGGTGCTGTGGCTTCTCCCCAGAACTGCTGCCTGGGAGCCTTCTCTTCAGGTCCAGCCACTCCACCCATAATTCCTTCACATAATGTCCCCATGTACCATCACTCCTCATTTCTGGGTTGCCCTTTGGTTAACTGAGCCAAGTTAGCAGCCACTCAGCATAGCAGGCTCCAAGACTGCCCCTTACCAGCTTCAGCTGCCAGGTGAGGGCTTCTGGGGACTGCAAGTAGCCCCACAAACGATAGGAAACTATAGGCCTCCAAACTATAGGAAACAGTTCGTCATTATTGCAGCCAATATTTCTCCTGGCTTCTCTGAATGCTTCATAGGGCAGGGATATGGTCCAGGGATGAGGCTCATGTCTTGCATGAAGGAGACCTGGTTTGGATCCCCGAAACGTGCAATCCCTGTTCCTCAATCCCTGGCAAGTTTATTTCTTTGTCTTTTTAATAGCAAGTTTCTTTTTTTGTTTGGGGAACACACCCCGCGGTGCTTAGACTGTTCTTACTCCTGCCTCTGCACTCAGGGTTACTCCTGCCAGGGCTCCTGGGACCATATGCAGTATCAGGTATTGCATCCACACTGGCCACATGCAAAGCAAGAGCCCCATCTTCTGTACAGTTGCTGTAGCCCAATAACAAGTCACTTATTTGAAGGACACTGAGCACTTGGGGATTCAAAGTAGTGGGTGCCTGGAAGATTTTCCAGAAATGAACTGCCTCTTATTTGCTGTGGACTTGGTTTCTCTATTGCTTTCTCCTAACTAGTTTTTGTTTTCATGCAAGTTTAGACATTTCTGATCCAGAAGGAAAAGTAATGGAATCCCAGCAAATGGGATCACTAGATTCTCTCTCTCTCTTTTTTTTTTTTTCAGATGGGATGCCAGGATTCAAACCACCATCCTTCTGCATGCAAGGCAAACACTTTACCTCCATGCTATCTCTTCGCGCCCCCCCCCCCCATCACTAGATTCTCTATTCCTCCATTTGGTCCTATAATCGACATGACTGGCAATTCAGGCCAGAAGCTGGTAGGGCTCAGTTGGCCTAGAGGCTCATGGTGGAATTTTCAGATCGAGAATCAGGATGGACCCAAGCAGGCAGTTGTTTGGAGATATATCCAGCCCTCACTCCCTTGAGGGTTGGAATTAAGCTTTTTCTGTGGATTTGCCACATCATCACCCCACCTGGGGACCCTTGCTCCTTCTTCCATGAAGTTCTATGTCAGGGGAAATGTAACCACCCTAATTTAAGGGAGGCTCCTCTTTTCTTCCTTTTAAGATGAAATGTTGTAAAATTTGAGAGACTTTTTTCAAATGGGGCCTAAATTTAGGGCTGACAATAATTGCAGCTGCCTTTTTTAAAACACTCAGATTAAAAATATATATCTTGCCAAGGAAGCAGTACTCAGCGCAGAGGCCAGTGCCATGTTCCATGTTTCCCAGTATCAGCATCCTATGACCTAATAGATACTATGGGGAGAAATGAAAAGGAGAAGATGGGAGTTCAGGGCTGAGAGTTTCTCAGCCACAGACTGGGACTCTGTAATGAAGATCCATGTGACATGATGTCGGGTTACTGTTCCAACACAGCAACTGCTGTGTCCCCTAAGCTTAGGACTGGTTCCTCTTCCAATTCATACCCTGGAACCCAGCCCCCAACATAACAGCATCTAGAAGCTTCAAAGAGGTGCCTCTGCTATAACAAGGCACCAGGGTCACCCAATCCATTAGGATCCTGACAGGTGCCAAAGGAGAGAGACAGACCCTAGGTGAGTGAGCCCAGAGGAATAACCTAGTGAAGGTGGTGGCAGGCCAGTCAGGGAGACCTCCATTTCGGCTCCCTTAACCCAACTTGTCTTAGGGTGCTTTGTTCTGGTGGCCCTCAAAAACACATACTTGGAGAAATCAAAATTCTATGCACCGAGAGTTCTGACCAGGGGCCAGAGAGATAGCATGGAGGTAAGGCGTTTGCCTTGCATGCAGAAGGATGGTGGTTCAAATCCCGGCATCCCATATGGTCCCCTGTGCCTGTCAGGAGCGATTTCCAAGCGTAGAGCCAGGAGTAACCCCTGAGTGCTACTGGGTGTGACCCCAAAACAAAACAAAAACAAAACAAAACAAAAAGATTTTTGACCTACTGCACTGAAACTCGAAGTACTAGATCTATCCAGTGCAGGATCTACTGAGGGCTAAGAATTCAGTAATGTGAAATGTTCTTTTAGATTTCATTTTTTGCGTTAGTAGCCCTGAGACTTTTTTCTTCCTTCTTTCCTTCCTTTTCTCTTTTCCTCTTTTCTCTTTCTTTTTATGTCACACCCAGCTATGCTCAAGGCTCTCTCCTGGGGGATCAGGATACCAGGGACAGAGTCAGGTACCAGGATATCAGGTACCAAGGAGAGGACCCGAGTCAACCACATGTAAGGAAAATACCCCATGAGGCCGGAGAGATAGCATGGAGGTAAAGCATTTGTCTTTCACGTAGAAGGTCGGTGGTTCAAATCCCGACATCCCATGTGGTCCCCTGTGCCTGCCAGGAACGATTTCTGAGCGTAGAGCCAGGAGTAACCCCTGAGCACTGCCAGGTGTGACCCAACCCCCCCTAAAAAAAAAAAGGAAAATACCTCATCTGTAGTACTATCCAGACCCATCGCTGCCCTTTCCGAATCACTACATCTCCATTGCCTATTACATGGCACCACGGTAGGTTTTGGTATTGCCCAATGCATCCCCTAACATTTCCAGGTGGTTATGTAGAGAAAAGGAAATAGGGGCATATAGCTTTGGTAAAAATGCATGCAGGGCTGTGTTGCGGTTCCACATGGTGTGCGGCTGGGGTTGAATCCTCCATACATAGTTGGGTCGTTCATGAGTGGGCTTTGCTGGCTCTCATGGCCAAGTGGACTATCCCAGACACTGACGTTCCTTTTCTTCTTGCCCGCCCTCCCCCACTCTGCAGCTGGAGCTCTCCAACACTGCCATCCTGCACCAGACGCGGCGAGACCAGGTCACAGATGCCTGCAAGGCCAACAGCGCCCTGAGTCGCAAGCGACGGGTGCTGACCCCCAACGACCTGAAGCATCTGGTGGTGGATGAGGACCACGAGCTCATCTACTGCTACGTGCCCAAGGTGGCCTGCACCAACTGGAAGCGGCTCATGATGGTCCTGACTGGGCGAGGCAAGTACAGTGACCCCATGGAAATTCCAGCCAACGAGGCACACGTGTCGGCCAACCTGAAGACCCTAAACCAGTACAGCATTCCCGAAATCAACCACCGCTTGAAAAGCTACCTGAAGTTCCTGTTCGTCCGCGAGCCCTTTGAGCGCCTGGTGTCGGCCTACCGCAACAAGTTCACGCAGAAATACAACACGTCCTTCCACAAGCGCTACGGCACTAAGATCATCCGGCGCCAGCGCAAGAACGCCACGCAGGAGGCGCTGCGCAAGGGGGACGATGTCAAGTTCGAGGAGTTCGTGGCCTATCTCATTGACCCGCACACACAGCGCGAGGAGCCCTTCAATGAGCACTGGCAGACGGTCCACTCCCTCTGCCACCCGTGCCACATCCGCTACGACCTCGTGGGCAAGTACGAGACACTGGAGGAGGATTCCAACTACGTCCTGCAGCTGGCCGGTGTGGGCAGCTACCTGAAGTTCCCCACCTATGCCAAGTCCACCAGAACTACTGATGAAATGACCACGGAGTTCTTCCAGAACATCAGTGCAGAGCATCAAACGCAGCTCTACGAAGTCTACAAACTCGATTTTTTAATGTTCAATTACTCAGTGCCAAGCTACCTGAAATTGGAATGAGGGATGGGGGAGCGGGAGGGAAAAGGGGTGGAAGGGTGGGGGAAAGTGGGAGAGAAAGCAATGTGCTTTTTAATTTAAGATGTTTATTTGTCAAAAGAATTATATAGATCTTGGGTTATTTTGTAAATTAACGTTTCTTGGGGGAGGAGATGCTGCGAGCAGCATAGGTGAGAATTATTTAAAGTCCTTTAAATAGGTGGGAAGGACACAGATCAAACGATGCAGGGGCCTGAGGGTCACTGTCCTTGTTTTTAGACATAAATTTGGCATCACTGTCTCAAAGTATTCCTTGTGTGCTGGTGAATGCCATGAGCTGTGCATTCCATAAGTTTGAATTAATATTATTTATAGATATTTAAACATGGTCTCTGTCCGGATTTCTTTTTCACACCAGCAAGATGCCAGTGTCTTTGCAGAAAGCTGTTTTCTTCTGTGCTTGCACCTGCCTATCCTGAGGTAGAAATGTCTTAACCAACCTCAGAACATCATGATGCCAAGAGAGCACCATTGTTTCTTGAATAGATGCTCTTCCAGAAATTCTCTCAGACACAGAAAGAGGCACCTTCATTGTCCAAACTCAGAAGTCCCTTGCACTAAAGAAATGTGAGGTTTTTCTGTTTTCTTTAACCCAAGAAGAGAGCCAATATGACCTCTTTTTTTGTTTTGCTTTTGTTGCTTTTTTACTTTTTTTTTTCACCAGAATTAGCAGTTGACTAGAATAGACTTTTCTACAGAACTTTTAAACTGGCAGTGCCAGTTGTGAGAGAAGCAGCTCTTCCTTTATAGGCTGCAAGTATTTATTGACCAACTATTCTGTGCTAGGCCTAATTCTAGGCTCTATGGATAGGACATTCAACAAAACCAATAGCCTTGGCCCTCAAGAAGCTTTACATAGACAGACATAAGGTCCAGCTTGACAGTTACAAAAGTTTAGCAATCCCCTGGGTTTTGTGGACTTCACATGAGATTTGAACTATTCATGCACAAAAATTTTATAGAAACACCAACAATTGTGCACTTCTTCCCCACCCCACCCCCCACTGCCCACATTTAAAAAATCACATGCAAGCAGGCCACATCTCTAGATCAGTTTTCCAGGTTCATTGCCCATGACAGAAAGGTGTTTAAGTTCCTAGTAGTGTCTGCCTTTAAGCCTCACATCAGATGAGCCGGGCACCTGTGTGGAGGACTGTTAGTGGTGTTCACGTTGGGTAAGGGAAGGGGGACTTTTGTCATGCTAACTGCCTCCTCTTGTCATCTGCAGCCCAGCCTCCTGTTGCCCTAGGCCAGAATTGTTTGCTAGTCTTTAGCTTGTCCCAGAGTGAAAAAAATGCCTTAACAAGACTCCTCCTGCCTTCAGAGATTTACAGTGGTCTGACATTTCTTTCCCTGTGAAGATCAGAATGAGCTCCCTGCTCTCAGAGACACACACAGCTCTTCCCAGTTGTGCATGAGCAAGCTAGCTTTCTCTGATCTTCATGCAACCCTCCACACCACCGCACCCCTAGACTACAACTAGCCCTTCTCATGGATGTTTGCTCATTGGCAAACACGCTCACTTCTCACTTCTAGCCATTTCTGCTGCCTTGGTTGATGTTTGAGATACAGTTCTCTTACTGCTAGTGAATAAGTTGGTAGCAGCTACTGTGTATATAATAATAATGATAATAGTCTAATAATAGGGGGTGGGGTGGGGTGGGTGTGGATAAGTTTTTCATTTTTGTTTTTTATGCTGTTGAGACTAAAGGGATGAGAAGAATATTCTAAACAAACAAAAAATAAAGAATGAGTAATTTATTCACAAAAACTATTAAAATAGCCTTATAGAATTCACAGCCATCGTAGTAAGCAGCAGCTGCTGCCTCTCAATGAGGAAATTATTTTATTTTAATTGTCAGTGAGCTGTATACCTGGGTGGGTGGGTGGGTGGCTGGGTGGCTGGGTGGCTGGGGCTGTTGATGAAGTGCTGAGTCCCTTCTTGCCAAGTCCTCTGCCCTCTGTCAAGGGCACAGAAGCCCTTTCCTAGGTAGAGAGATATTTATACAACGTGCTTTACCCAGACCCATCACAGACCTCAGCTGTTTTCTTGGAACTGGGCAGGGAACTCCAGTTTGGGGCATGTAATTGGCCTCACAAAGGGGGCTTCTCCAAATGAAAGTGATTACCCCACATTTTGGCATGTGCTGCACAGAAACATGAAATTGACATGGGCATGCCCTTAGGACTTTAAGTTCAGATATCCTGGAGGAAAAGGAGTTTCAGTCCTTTTCTTTTCTCTGTGGCTTTCCAGAGTCCTGAAAGTATTCAGTGCATTAAGAACTCCCACTCCCTGCCTTCGGAAACATCATCCGGGGGTAGCTTTTCCCCAACATATCTGACAGGTATGGCTACTTTGCAGATCATGTCCCTGAGCTAATTAATGTTCCACAAAATAGACGTTGGGCAAATTGATTCTGTTCATCTTAGTTCTTCAAAGATAACCCCCCTTCTCTGCCAAACCCAAAACATAGCACTGCTTCATCTCTACGAGGTTTTACTTGAAAGTACAAATGCATCAATTTCTTAAGTGCAATGGTTTGAATCTTGGACATTGTGTTTTTGGCTCCCCCAGAAGCAGAGTGGAGGCACATCTGGTATGGTGGTGACAGAATGAAAGGGCTTGAGAACAGTCTTTTGCCGCCCTGCTTCCCAGGATTTAAAAACAACGTGAGTTGAAGCCCTGACAACACTTCTTCATCCCACACTGCAGTTGTTGGTTCTGTGATTTTTTTCATTGTTCTTTGGATAACTGTCTCTGCTTTTACCCATTGAGCATGTTCGGGTCTGTATGGTTTAACTGTGAGCACACTGAGTAGCGTACAAAGTTTGCCTTCTTCCTCCTGCCTTCTCCCACTTTCTCTCAAGTGAGATGGATTGTCCTCCCAATAACAGTCCACCCAGTCTAGGTCCACAATGAGGGTTGCTTTCTCTAGTCTTTAGCTTTGGGTTCACCTGTTCTTTTCTGATAGCATAAAAATAACCTTTTTTTTCCCTCCCTTTCTTTGGCTTTTTTGCAGAATGTAAAAACTGTATTCTGTGTCATTTTTTTTTTTTTTTTTTTGGTTTTTGGGCCACACCCGGTGACGCTCAGGGGTTACTCCTGGCTATTCACTCAGAAGTCGCTCCTGGCAGGCCCAGGGGACCATATGGAGAACCGGGGGATCGAACCGTGGTCCGTTCTAGGTTCGCCGTGGTCTGTCCTAGGTTAGTGCAGGCAAGGCAGGCACCTTACCTCCAGCGCCACCGCCCGCCCCCTCCCTTTTTTTTTGTCTGTATCATTTTTAACAAAAGAGAAAAGAAGTTCATGGGTGAAAATATGCCAGGGAATGTGTGTTTTGTAAAAGAAAAATTTTTGAAAACACTTTCTTTTACATACTTAAGTAGAGAAAAGTACAGACAAGGGCCCCCATCTCTGAGCACCTCATCAAAGGTACTGCAGTATTTGCAAGCCAGGTATACCCAGGGCATTAATAAAGGTGTTCCTACTCATGCCCTCTTCCTGGGAAATTCTCAGTTATCATTCACGGGACCTACATTTCTCAGTTTCTCAAGACCAACCCCATTCCCTCCCCAGTGGATCTGGGAGTTTGGTGTCTAAGACATTCTTCTCTTCCTCTGTCCTGGTGGGCTTGTTCAAACTCTGTGGCTACCCCAGGGCAGTGGGACATAGACACTTGGCAAAGGCATGGGAACCGCTTGAAAATCCCAAAACAGAAGCAAGTCCTGACTCTACATGACTGTTATGTTTTAGACCAAAAAGAGGAAGGGGTCACAAAGACCCTCTTCTACCCTGGCAGGTTGCTCAAGAGGTTCCTCTCAGCCTGGTCCTACTCATCTCTTTACCTCCCCGCCCCAGTCCAAGCTGCTCTGTCCTTTTGCCATCAGAACCCTGTGCCCACCCTTCTGTCAGCAGGCCTGACTTCATGCTCCCTGCACTTCCCACACAACGCCTTTTCCCAGCAACACCCACTGACCTCCCTGAACAAGTAACAAGACCCTGCACCCCCTTTTGACCTTTGACCGTGAGCAGGTGCACCCCTGCCTGTGACTTTGTCGGATCCCCAGAAGCTGCCTCTGTTTCCTTCTGAGCATGCTCAGTATGATACTTGAACATGTAAGGAAACCTCTCCAGGGAACCTGGTCGTTACTTTTTTCTTTTTATATATCTGTATGCAGTAGAGGGCTTATTGTAGAAAACTTCCTGTATTTTATTGTACTGTTCAAGGAAGCTGAATTCCACATTGCCAACATAAGTGTGAAATGTTCATGAACCTTCCTCCAGGAAAAGCCATTCAAGCTTGATTATTTTTCTAAGTAACTTCAATTAAATTGAAGAAGAAAAAAAAAATAAGGCATCTCTTTGTATGGTTTGTTCATGGCTCAGTGGCAAAAGACTGTGAGCGGGGAGAAGTTGTGTTGCTCAGTATGCGGGGGGCCTGCTCAGGTGGTTCTGAAGAGATAGAGGCAGAGCGTGGGGCCTGCTGTCTACCTTGGGGAAGACCACCCTGATTCAAACCCTTTGTGGTCAGCAGATGAGTTGGTGTGCTCTTGGAATATTATGACCCACAAGCATGGCCGAATCCTACCACCCATAAAAATAAAGAAGCATCACCTCTGTGAACAGAAATGGTTTTGGATCCATGTTGATGGGTCTTCAGAACCCCACACTTTCAGCACTAAGGGACACATCTTTTGTTTTTATTTGTTTGGAGGCTGCACCTTGCTGTGCTCAGGGCCCTGCTGGCTCTGCACTCGGAAATCACTCCTTACAGGATATAGGGGACATATGGAGTAATTCCTGGTTGTGTTTAAGAACCCATTTAGGATGACCAGGACCAAAGGCCTTCCCTTCTACGATCACTCCAACTCTACAGTTGGTACTCTTGAAAGTGCCACAGGAGCCTCTGCAGAAATTTAAAGACCAGGAATCTATGCCTACACCAAGTGTTTCTCTTCCTGCTTCCAACTGTGGCCCTCTTACATTTTGTTTCCTTTCTATGCCTCCCCAACAAATTGGACCCAAGTAAGTATCTTTTCATAGATCCCTTACAATATCTTGAGGTTCTACTGGGTCCCTCCGGTGAGAAACACAAGCCTCAGGTAAGACACAACCTGTTTGGGTGAAATCATTATTGATCATATGTCAAACAGATAAAACACACGTGGCTATTCAAATCCATATGGAGTGGAAATACATCAACAATTCCACATCAGTCCCCAAAGTCATTTCAAACATTTTCTCAAAGAGACCCAATCTTGGCACCTCCAGTCACTGCTGGTCAGAAGCCCCCTCTTGTCTGGTTGGGGTAAGTCCTCATCACCCTAACTTTGTACTCCAGCTTTGGTGTTGGGATGAAAGGAACCTAAAGGCAGATTTAAAGTTGGACTGCATGTAATGGCACTTCCAGCCGCCACCAGTCAGGAGAGATCAGTGGAATCTGTACATACACTCTGGCCATAGTCCTGCTGCCCCACAAACCCCGCTGATACTTCAATCTATATCAGGCACTCCTAGGCAGATCATGCCTAACTTATTTCCCCCTTAGAAAATATGTAACCCCAAACCAAGGGAAAAATCCAACAAACTAAACTGCAACATCTCTAGCATACTTGGGTAACCTTGTATACTTAGAATAAAAAATTCTTTTTTTGGGGTTTTTTTTTTTTGTTTTTTTTTTGGGGGGCCACACCCAGTGACGCTCAGGGGTTACTCCTGGCTATGCGCTCAGAAGTCGCCCCTGGCTGGCTTGGGGGACCATATGAGGCACGGGGGATTGAACCACGGTCCGTCCAAGGCTAGTGCAGTAAGGCAGGCACCTTACCTTCAGCGCCACCGCCCGGCCCCTATAAAAAATTCTTAAGACAAATCTACCTCCAACCACCTCCTACACAATTAAACAGACCACTTTTTAAAAAACACCCTGAAACTCCAGCAGCCTAATCCACCCTATGCAAAGAATAATTGGAAATTAAGGAAGACACCAGCAACTGAGGATATGGAGAGAAATCTTAGCAAATTCCCAAGTTCTCCAAAATGCAAAAACTTCATTCAGCATTTATTGTTTATTGTCTTTTTTTTTTTGGTTTTTGGGTCACACCTAGTAGCGCTCAGGGGTTACTCCTAGCTCTATGCTCAGAAATCGCCCCTGGCAGGCAAAGGGGACCATATGGGATGCCAGGATTTGAACCACCATCTTTCTGCGTGCAGGGCATTTGCCTTACCTCCATGCTATCTCTCCGGCTCCAGCATTTATTGTCTTAGCAATGGAATTTAAAGAATCACTAACCGGGGCCGGGCGGTGGCGCTGGAGGTAAGGTGCCTGCCTTGCCTGCGCTTGCCTAGGACGGACCACGGTTCGATCCCCCGGCTCCCATATGGTCCCCCAAGCCAGGAGCAACTTCTGAGTGCATAGCCAGGAGTAACCCCTGAGCGTCGCTGGGTGTGGCCCAAAAACCAAAAAAAAATAAAATAAAATAAAATAAAGAATCACTAACCAAAGAAATTAAGAAATCCATAGACAATTCATCCAACTCAAAGAATAAATCTATCAAAAGATGAGAGTATCCAGGAAAGCAGGGTTCAATCTCCGCACAGTCACTGTCAAAATCTCACTCAGCCACCGCAGGGCAGAGGAGGTTTGGGGCCACCACGCCACAGGTGAGAGAGGATGGAGTGAGACCTGAGAGTAGGGCTCAACCTCCAAGCGGTCACTGCCATCACCCACTCAAACGCTGCAGGGTAGAGGAGGTCTCCAGCCAAAGCAGACGATTAAAAAATGAAATTTCAGCGCCCCAACTCACCTTATGCAAAGAACAATGGAAAACTAAGGAAGATGTTAACAGGTGGAGATATGGAGAGAAATTCTAACAGATTTTCAAGTCCTCCAAAAGACACAAACTTGATAGATGAAGACCTAAAATCATTTAATGTCTTAGCAATGGAATTCAAATAATCATTAACCAAAGAAATTAAGAAATCCATAGAAGAGCAATTCATCCAACTCAACAATTCCACACTCAGAATCTTCTGAGTTCTATCAGAGGATGAGAGATTTCATACAAATGGAACTGACAGAAGTAAAAAAAAAAAAAAATGCTAGCAAGCCACAGTAGCAAATATATACATGTAAAGAATCATATGGATAAAATACAAGCCAGAAACAACAAAGAAGTCAACAAAGAAACCAGAGAAAACATTGGAAGAAAATGTAAGGTACTTAATGGACAAAGACAAAAGAAATACTTTACTAATTATAAGAATACCAGAAGAGGAGGAAAAGGGGAAGAAAAAGTGAGGAAAATAATAACAGAAAAGACACCTGTATAAATCCAACGTTCCAAATAAAATGGACCCTAATAGACCAACACTAAAACATATAGTAATACAAATGGCCAAAAGCAAAGAGAAAGATAAATTCCTTAAAGCAATAAGGGAGGATAAAAACTCAAATACAGGGGCCTGGGAGATAGCATGGAGGTAAGGCGTTTGCCTTTCATGCAAAAGGTCATCGGTTGGAATCCCGGTGCCCCATATGGTCCCCCGTGCCTGCCAGGAGCAATTTCTGAGCATGGAGCCAGGAGTAACCCCTGAGCACTGCCGGATGTGACCCAAAAACCAA
>PVKC010025221.1:0-16572 GCA_004027635.1 Crocidura indochinensis
CAATAAACCTGGATGTTCAACCAATGGTAGAGTGAACACTTGGTCACTGGACGTCACAAAGATGTGACTTCTTTAAGTTACTCATTGTTTTCTTTAGTTGCATTTCTTCCCCAATACCCTGACAATGAGGACTTTTCTGGCCACACTTTGTCCATCTCTCTTCAACTAGAACTCTTTTCTAGAGGTTTTGTTGGCTTCCATGGCCCCCAGTGCCTGATAGCCTTCCTTGGAGATGACCGGTGAGGACACTGCACAGGAACTATTATGTGACTGAACAGAGGACATGCGTTCCTCTCTATCCACTTCTGCTAATGAAGTGGACAGAAGATTGTGTGATAGGATAAAGGAAATGCATTCCCTCTGTTCACTTCCATCCCTATAGGCAAAGAAGCAAATGAAAACTAGAATGAATCTTTCTCTAAAAGACACCTTGATAATAAACCTGGCTCATGTTGGTCTGGGGAGATGAAAAGTACTATATAAAAAGAAATTGAAATATAAGACTATAGGGAAGGGAAGATAAATATAAGAATATAAGGAAAGATAAAATAAGATAAAGGAAATGAGGCCTCTGCTTGATAGTTCCTAGAAAAGTGGTTAAACAGCCTGTTTATGGATCAAAAATTTGTACTGAGTTCTCACTATGTTTATCTCACCATGTTTATGTGCTGAGTATGGTGATGAAGAGAAATAAGAGTTCTGTATACTCCAAATATTCCATTCACATTTTTCTTCAATCAAAGCAGAAATAAGGTTGAGGATAGGACTGAGGAAGTCAAGAGATAGATGTGTTTGGCTAAAACTTGTAGCAGACAGGCATATGGCACAGATGATCTGAGATCTGGTAGTTGTATGTGTACCCAGATGAGTCCTGGAAACATGATATCTATACTTTGATACCCTGGTGTGCTGAGGCTTTGAGTTTGGTCTTGTAGAAAGACTGTAGCATCAGGTGGTGGAAGTTTAAGTAATTGCTAAGTTCTTTAAGAATTCATCTTTTAGAAAAGGGAGTCTGACCTGCCTGGGCTGTACATTGGAAAAATTGAAAATGACATAGAAGAGGCAGGGTGGCTGAAATTCAGAAGTAGAAAGACAAAGGGCAACTGAAGAAATCAAAGATGGAGTCAGGACTGAGATGGTCATCCAAAATTATTTTTTCACTTTCCTTTTGGTCTTTGAGTCATCCCAGGCAGTTCTCAGCGATTGTTCCTGGCTCCGTGCTCAGGGATCACTCCTGTCACCATTTGGAAAGCTGAGGACAAAACCTAGGTTAGCTCTAAGTACCCCCAAACACTATACTATTACTCCAGCTCAAACACCCAAAACTCTTGGTGAAGGGAAAGTCAGTGAGATGAGGGCAGCCTTAGGATATCATGGACTAGGCATCACCATAGTCTGTCTCCATACAGAGTTCTAGAGAGGAAGACAGACTTTATATCAGTCTGTACCTTCTCCTTGTGCTCCTACTGAAACCTGGAGTCCAATCTGCAATGTCCTAAGACAATGGGAGATAACAGAAAGGAAGGAATTACCCCAGTGTGGGGTTGGCCAACCCCCACATGTACACCAGTGGGATGATCCTTTGTTTTATAATATCATTTTTTAAGCACCATGATTACAAACATGTTTGTAGTTGAGTTTCACTTCCCTTCACCAGTGCAACCAGTTGTTAGTGTAGTTATTTCTCTAACTGCACTCACCACCCTTTGTAATAAGCTTCATATCATGGCCAGTCCTTCCAGCCCTCATCTCCATTGTCTCTGGGTATTATTACAATAATGTCTTTTATTTTTCTTAAATAAATAGAGTCATTCTTATAGGTCATCATGGACCTGTTTAGGGAGAAGAGGTGATCCAACTTCTAGTCCTTGTCCCCTCTAATTAATAAAATTGCTTTTCATCCAAATAAGTAAGTAAATATGCAGCCACCAATCCACTTCTCCTTTTATTAGACATTGCTGGAATTTAAGCTCAGGACTCAGAACAATGAGATTTCCTCTAATAATGATGTGAATGACAGAAGAAAGTCAACAAATCACCCACATTCATGGCCCGAGGGAACCAACGTTTAGGTTGCGTTTAATGTACTGGAGGAATGCTGAATGTGGAATAATTGAATTCCTCAGTCAGAAAGATTATGATGATGACTTTTTTGGATAACTAGAGGAAACAAAAGTTTGTGGGTTTTAGATAAAAAGGAGGACAAAAAAGAGCTTACTTGAGATTTTAAACTAATCCAGGTTGACCCCTTGTAACATTGCTCTGGTACTTAGAAAGGAAAAACATGTCTTAGGATGTTTGTATTTCAGGTTCTGAGTGGGAGTCCTAGATTGTTCATGACATCTGGTAACAACCACCTTTAAACATTGCTATTCAGGGACTAGAGTAATAGTACAGCAGGTCAGGTGCTTGCCTTGTACATAGCTGACCCAGGTTCAATCCCTGCTACCTTCTATGGCCCTCTGAGTACTGCCAAGAAATAAACACTGAGCACCACTGGGTATGTACCCAAAGAGTCAGCAAAATTATTTTTAATGAAAATTAAAATGATTGACCCAGCTTTAGCAAAATTGCTTATAGAACTCCGAGTTTCTGCAAAATCCAGCATGGCAACTCCATATCTGAGCTTCCTTCTTTTGACCAGAATGAATGGGCATTAGACTGTTGGTTGAACTAATACCAATACATATTCTTTGCTCCAGGTTTGGTGAAAAAAAAATAATGTAGAAACGAATAGACACAAATATGTATACTTCTCCCTCCTTCCGTTTTTAGGGTTACTATTCTTTATACTGATTGCCCATTTCTTTAAAAGAAACAGTATAACTAGTCATGTCATTGACCATTCCCTATAGTCTGGTATGAAATTTCAAATTTGCCTAGTGTCAGAGCTTTCCCTAGATTACAGGAACTTATTTGAATATTCACTTATCCAAACTATTGGTTTCATTGCCATAGTGACTTGTAGCCACAAAGACTTGTCAGTCTTTACTTAGAATGTTAAGGACCATGGTGATAATACAATGGATAGAGTTTTTGCCTTGCATATGACCAATCAAGGTTAGATCCTCAATATCCTATATGGTTGCCCAACCCTGCCAGGAGTGATTCCTGAGTACAGAGTCAGGTAGGAGTAACCCCTGAGCACCATAGGGTATAATTCAAAAACTAAAGAAAAAAAAGAGAATGTTCTCATGTTCTTGTAAAATCTTAGAACCAGTAAAGAAAGATCTCAAGATTAACCTCTTTAGAACACCCCTGATCCATCATCATCCAAGTCCTGCTTTTAAAATATACCTTCATTGGTCACAGAAAGTTATTGTGTAGTTCTTTAAAAAAAATCTTCCTTAATTAATGAATGAGTGAGTAAGTTTATTTGTTCAGTTATCTTTGTTTATCACACATCTTAAGTGACTTTTTGTTGCTATGGAATGTGCCAGTCTCTGGAAACCATGAAGACATACAAGGGAGGGTCCCTGCTGTCCATTCTTCAGAATCTTTTGGGCTGGGCCAGCTGAAGCCTTACTAGGTCTAACACACATGTAAATCATAGTACTCCAATTTTGGAAAGCACACCACAGTACATATACCAAATGCAATGTTGGGACAGAGCAAGAAAATAAGTCACGATTTATCTCAGCAGATCCCAGGCATGTCTTAGGAAAAGCTTCATAAGAGAAGAACTCTGACAATCTGAGTCCTACATATTATTCTGGATGGGTTGGAGAGATAGTACTGTGAGCAAGTTGCCTGTCTAGCACACACCTACCTGAGTCTAGTTTTTTTTCCCTGAGCACAGCCAGGAGTGATCCCTGAGTGCAAAGCCAGGCATAACCCCTGAGCACTCCAGGTGTAGACCAAAAGCAACAAAAAATGAGTTTAGAGGGGCCAAAGAGATAGTATAGGGGGTAAGATGCTTGCTTTGTATATGGCTGATCCTGGATCAATCCTGGTATTGCATTTGGTTCCCCAAGTAACACCAGGGATTGGTCCAAAGTACATATCCAGTAATAGTCCCTGAGCACCTCCAAGTGCAACCAGACTATTCCTCTCCAAATGAGTCTGAAATTTTCAGTCAAACAATATGGAAAGTTGTGGACACAGTGGGACTGAGAACATCAAGCCTATTACACACCTTATTTCATGCTACATGTATGCAAACTTCTAATACTTAGTACTCATAATAAGAGCATTTAGTACATGGGGCAGGAGAGATAGCATGGAGGTAAGGTGTTTGCCTTTCATGCAGAGGGATGGTGGTTCGAATCCCAGCATCCCATATGGTCCCCCAAGTCTGTCAGGAGCCATTTCTGAGCATGGAACCAGGAGTAATCCCTGAGCGCTACCGGGTGTGACCCAAAAACAAACAGAAAAGAGAGAGAGAGATAATTTAGTACATGGACAGTAGTTAGGCAAATTAGCCTATTTCTTTAGAAAACAATTTGGTGAAATGAGTCAGAAGCCAAACATTGGCTGTGTCTTAGATTTAGTAATCAGAAAGGAACTTGTGGAAATTAATCTTGAGAAAATAATACTAAATGAGGAAAAATTATGTGCCTAGAGATATTTTTATTATAAAATAAAGAATTAAAAACTAACCTCTAAAGGCCAGGGAGTTAGTTTACATGGCAGAGCATGCATCTAGAATGCATAAAAACTCAAGTTTTATCTCTGGTACCACATACCTCACTCACAGACCACTGTCACCCAGCACTGCATGGTGACACTATTAAAAAAAAACATAGGCTTTGGCATATCGATTAGATAGTCCATCTATTTTAATATCATATAATAAATTTGAAACATTAATACCTATCTCGATACATGGAAAAATAAAAATGTGTGAGTAGATCAAAATTTTATCTAAAAGCTCATATTTTTAATAAAAAGGCTCTAATAAATAGCACCAGGATTCCAATAAAATTTGAGCTTGATGGGGCCGGAGCAGTGGTGCAAGCGGTAGGGCATCTACCTCACAAACACTAGCCTGGGATGGACTGCAGTTCAATCCCCAGCATCCCATATGGTCCTCCCAGTCAGGAGCGATTTCTGAGCACATAGCTAGGAGTAACCCCTTAATGTCACTGGATATGGCCCAAAAACAAAACAACAAGAACAACAACGCCTGAATTCAAGGTGAACTTGAATAAGGAAAGTATTGGATATTTGTCCACATTGTTCCCCTCTAAACTTTTTCTATTATGTGGTTGTTGGGAACCCTGAAGACTTCTAAAAGAAATATATGGAATGAATTTTACTCTCTTCCAACTGTGGTGTGAATTTCTTCCAGAAGTCATGAATTTAATGTTTCTTGTTCCTCTTCAAAGTTCACTGGCACAGTGGCTGACAAAATAGAGACCATTTCCTTCCACTCTGTTTTCCTAAGGCCTTAAGACCATTCAGAAAAACAACTTCTCATGACATCTGACATAGCTTTTATGTATGTTGGATACCCATCCCAACACTTCACATAAAACTCCATAATCCCAGAAGGTAAAACAAATCAAGACACAACAGTTACCTACTTATCTAAAACTTTCCCATTAGTGATGAGAGCAGGATTTGGACTCAAAAAAACTGCCTCTTGGATTTCTGCTCACTCAAAAGAATTTGTTTTGAAATATTTCTCCAGACAGACAGATGGACAGGCAAGCTTAGTCTGTATGCAGGTCACTGAATAGGGTGAGTGGGGTAAAGGTTGAGAAACAGAATTCAAAATTTTCTGGGCTGGAGTGAAAGTATAATTGATTGGGTGCTTGCCTTGTATATGGCCATCCCAGATTCAATCCCCAACATCCTATATAGTTCTCTGAGCAATGCCAGGAGTGATCCCTAAGTGTACAGCTAGGATTAAGCCTGCACACAGCTGGATATCCCAAACAATTTCCTCCACGAAGTCCATAAGATTTTTAAGTAAGCCACTTCCTAAGAGGAAGGCCTTAATCTCTGGCAATAATTTCCGAGTGAACAGAAGGAAGCTAGAGATGGCACCTGGCACCTAAACCATCATTTCTATGTAAGTATTTTATATGGTGTCAGAGGTAGCACTGACTAAAAAGTGGAACACTCGAGGAGCTGTTTTTCTATACACCATGACATGTTCTTTGATAATTGGTCCTGAGACAAACATGATTGTTTCCTTTCTGGTGAGCTTATTTAGATTATAAAACTCAAGGTTTTTCATGGAAAATTTTTTTATTTTCTATATCTCAAGGCTAGTTAAGATTTTTTTAGGGTCATTTAACCTAAGCTCTATTTAGCTCTTCCTTAACATGCACTCAAACATTCTTATAAACAGAAAAAAACAAATATCCATTAGAAATAACAAATTTGCCACTTCCAATATTATGATGTCCTACAGACCTGTGCATCTCCAAAATAACTATGTTCTGCCACCCTGCACTACCTCCAAAATGAGGATCTGCTGCCAATATATGTCACTTCCAAAATGGCTATGTCCTATCACTTTGTTGACAGACTGTGTTTATCTACGCTCAGCTTAGTCTAAGAATGAACACCTAACATTACCTCTCATCATGTCTATTCAACAGTCTCTACTTTTATGAGAAAAACTGAAGTTTTGCTCAGTCCTACCCTATCAGAGTGAGGGCTCTCCTATGTTCTCCAGGTCACAGATATTGCACACCTTCCCCCCACCCCAACGTTCATAGGAGTACTCTACTGACATCTCTCCCATGCAAACTGTATTCTTCTGCTTCAATCTTGAATTTCTCTTCACTTAACAATGATGGAGATCTTAGAGAGGATCTGCAAGATTCAAATTTCTTATCTTACAGATGAGGCAAAGAGGCTCAAGGAAAGTCATCACCCCAACATCAGGTAGATAGAATTACTCTAAGTTTGATTCCCTATTCTTTCCACCTGGCAACCTTAGAGCTTCCCAGTGATTTCCTCCTAACTCTAGGCCCCTTGTCTAAGCCTAGCCCAGTGGGATGAGAGATAGGGTTTCTTACTCATTTCCATGTACTCTGGGGTCAGTCCTGTGTATGGTTCCAAGCTATAGTCTAAATCCCATTGTTCTGGGTGCTTTGACTGGGCAGAGTCCGTTTCTCCAGGTTCTGTCTCATCTTTCAGCTTCCGAAATAGTTTCTTTAGCTTCCTGGAAAAGAAATAAACCGATTACCAAAAATCTCTGGTGGAGAGAGTTGACACAGCAGACAGGAAGAAGGAGCAAATCAAATTTCTCAATGAAGTCAAGGGATCTAAAGGAACACAAAAGAGACCATTTGCTCTAAAAGACACCCCAGGGGGGCCCTGTAACAGAGAACTATAAGATTTCTTCAAACTCAAAGAAACTAAATTCTTCCTATTGTTTGATAAGCAACAAAAGAGTTGGTCCTTTTGTCAAATGGGGCAACCAGTCATTTCAGAGGTGATCAGCCACCATCTCTCTTTCTGAGGCAAAGAGGATGCCCACAAAAGTAGAAACAGGAGCTCTCCTTTCATGATGAGATGAAAGGACATTTTCATCTCTTAATAATATATACAGAATCTTATTTCCATAAAAGACAGGCTAATGCTTGCTGACTGGAGTTAACCCCAGAAACAAAATGCTGGTGTTTACAATGTTTGAATTGTGCCCTCTGCCACTCAGATGCTGGCTTTAACCACCAAAGTGAGAAAATCAAGATTAAATGAAATAAAAATGATGTAAGTCCTAGCTTAATATTTTTGCTAGACTTAAAGGTAAAGGAAAGAACGGGGGACTACCCTCTCTACCAGCTGAGAACACAGGGAAGATGGTTTCTTCCTGCAACCCAGGAAGAGGGTTTCTAGTGAAATGGAAACCAATTTCTACCAGTGTCTGAACTGCACTTTCCTATTTCAGAACTTTGAAAAAAAATAGTTGCCTAAGATACCAAATCTATGATTTTCATTGTTTGTTTGGTTTGGTTTGGTTTGGTTTGGGGGCTACACCAGGTGGTGCTCAGGACTTTTCTTGGCTCTGTACTCAGAAATTACTCCTGGCAGGTTTGAAAGACAATATGGGATAATGAAGATTGAACCCAGGTCAGCTGCATACAAGGTAAACACCCTACCTGCTGCACTATTGCTCCAGACACTCTATATTTTGTATAGAAACCCAAGACTTTCAGTAGGATTAAGTGAAGCAAAGATTATGATCCTTAGCACTCTATTTAATATAGTATTCATTCAATTAATAACACCTACTTTTTTCATGTTAAATGCTAAAATATGCCTGAAAAAATAGTGTTTTAATTTTTCCCATTGTTACACAATCTAGAGAGAAAGATAAAAGGTAATATTTTCATTCTGCTAATAACTCTAAGAAATAGTTTTTAGGCTATGGCTGGGAAAACTAACAGGATAAAAGTCAGAATCACAGACTAGAAGAATTTAAGAGGTATTTGCAATTTATGCTCCATCCAAGTGCATAAATCTCCTTTCCTCACATTCCTTACCAAGATAATCCAATCCTCGTGTAGTCATTTCTAGAGAAACATTCCCCATATCTCTAGCCATTTCATCCTTTTGTTGGAAAGTGCTTCTGACAGTTATATTTCCATATGATAGAAATATAATGATTCAAAGTAATGTTCTGATTGGTATCTTGTCTAATATCATTTGCCATCAAGAAGATGTAATATGGTATAGTAGTAAAAGCTTGATGGTGGATATCAGAAAACAGTTATTTAATAGTTTCACACTTTATCAGATATATTTTCTTTGACAAGTTACCATATCTTCACAATAATGGAGTGAATGCTAACTAGATTGTACACACAGGTTAAATTAACTAACTTAACTATGTTAACTAACCACACGGGGTAGCTGAAAGGATAGTTTAAGTCTCAAGGACTTGGAACATGCTAAAAGTTCAATTATGATGCCTCTCTTTGTACATTTCAAAACTACCACCACGACTACTAACCATCATCATCAATGAAGGATTAGAGAATAAATTGCAATCCAGAGAAGCAGGTTTTTCTTTTGTGGGGTGTTTGTTTTTGTTTTGTTTGGGGTTTGGGGGTTTTTGTTGTTGTTGGTGGTGGTTTATTTTTTTTTTTTATTTTGGGCCACACCCAGTGGCACTCAGGGTTTACTCCTGACCATGGCCTCAGAAATAGCTCCTGGCGTGGGAAACCTTATGGGATGCTGGGAGATCAAACCACGGTGCATCCTAGATTAATGTATGCAAGGCAAATGCCCTACTGCTTGCACCACTACTCTGGCCCCTAGAGTAGTTGTTTTAAAAAAATTGTAATAAAATAGCAAGTTATTAATTTTCTATGAGTAATAAATGATAAAAAGTAGATGGTGCCTAAAGATTTAAAAGCCAAACAGTCTTTGTTGGTTGAAGTCCTTTGTATGAATTTAGCATAGAGGAAAAATGAAGGAAGAAAAAGAGAAAGAGGGATTAAATGATTTAGAACCATAACTCAAATTAAGATTCCACATACAGTATTCAGTACATTTGGACTAAACCTTACATCTTTAGCAAAGACTTTTCATACCTGTGAGAGTTCTATGGGAAATTGTGACTAGCGACTATTTTCAAAATCAAACTTGAATGATAAAAGTGAAGTATGGACAGAGGGAAGGAACTAAAACAAGAAATGACTTCAATTTATAGACTATATATATACATATATATGTAAAAAACACAAGGCATATATATGTATGTATACATATGAATATATACATATATATCTATATATATCTTGTGTTCTTTTTTTAAAGAACATCTGGGAGTTGTATTCTTCAAAAGAGCTTCAAAGTTGTATCCAGAATAATCAGGAAAGACATATGAACTAAACAACTCAGGGATATTAATCTGACACCATGCTTTGGGGGAAAAATTTTTGGATTTGGAGGTGATGGGGTTAAATGTAATAAGTAAGGAAGTGAGAGACAATTATTTGTTGGTTTCATTCATATGTGAATTGTGTATAACTAAAGAAAACAAACTGGCCAAAATAATAAAGCTAAGTTTTATGTTCAATAAAAACTATGGGAGTTATTGGAAGGAAGAAGAAACTCTAAGGGAAATATATGAGCATTAAAACAGTATGTGACTTTTAACACAGAATTTTATACCCCGTCAATATCTTCATCATTGCAAAGGCAAAATAAACACACTTTAATCCACTGAAGTCCCCCTCCCAAAACTGCCCTTCTAGGTATAAATTCTCACGTAGTTCTGGAGGTGAATTTCATCTATCAAAGATATAAAAGCAGGTAAGAAAACTGTATGGAATTCAGAAAACGAAAGAGGTTTGATTTCCACTCACATTGGCATCTATATAAAAGTTTTAATGAACAGTTCTTGTCTAAACAAGAGGATTGTGGGTTCCTGGAGGAAGATCTTATCAAGGTGCGGAGGAGTGGGTAGGAGAATCTCCCACCTCCTAAGGTTTTTTTTTTTCCAGATGGATGAATCATTAAAACAGCATCATATCGGACTAGTTAGCAATGGAAAATTAATTTATTAACATTCATATGGAAAATGTACAATTCAGTAAAGTTTAAATAATACTACAAGGGGGACTGGATAGATAGTACAGGGATTAAAGTGCTTGCTTTGCATGCAGCCAATCCTGGTTCAAATCCACAGAACCTCACATGGTATTTTGAGCAGCACCAGGGGTCATTCATAAACTCAGAGTCAGGAATAGTCCCTGAGCACCACAATGTGTGACCCCCCACTCCCAAATAACTACGAGGGCACACCTGGCATTATTTATCTGGTGTTATGTGACCTGGCATCAAGGAAAGAGAAGGTGGGGTTTCATGTAACAGGAAGGGGGTAACGTCATCTTTATCTCAGAGTACAAAGATGAGTTTTTCAGACAGAGAAATATGTTCGCTGATAAATTTCTACCTGGTGATAATCCACTCTTTGTAAATTACATTCTTCTAGGCCATAAGGAAGGTGGAGAGTAATGAATGCTTCTACTATCTGGAAAAAGATTAAGAGGAGGCAAAAAATATTCTCAATCTGGAAAGCCTTCATTGTTCTATAGAGATTTGACATATAGGAGGGAATCAATTTGGGGTGACTATAATGGAATGATAAGAAGAGAAGCAGACAGAGATTAAGACATGCTTAGGAGAACTTCAGGGGTTGGTGGACTGTTCACAGGAGAGGAAGAAGACTGAGAAATCAAGGATGATCCCCAAATTCTTTGGGAATCCCCGAAGTTCATTCAGAATCCACAAGAATATAGGCAGTGGGCTGATACAGTTTGCTAAGATATGAAATGTGAACAGTTTAAAATTGGGGAAAGTAATGACTCCCATATTCTTTTTCCCAAGGAGTGCTTTAGCTATTCAAGGGTATTTATTGTTCCAAATGAATTTCAGAAGTGTTTGATTCACTTCTTTGAAGAATGCCATCGATATCTTGAGAGGAATCGCATTAAATCTGTACAATGCTTTGGGTAGTATTGTCATTTTATTGATGTTAATCCTGCCAATCCATGAGCAGGGTATGTGTTTCCATTTCCATGTGTCCTCTCTTATTTCTTGGAGCAGTGTTTTATAGTTATAAATAGTTATGTGTAATAGTTATCAAAAGCAACAGTTATCAAAACAGCATGGTATTGGAATAAAGACAGACCCTCAGATCAGTGGAATAGGCTTGAGTACTCAGAAAAATGCTCTTCAGACATACGGTGATTTAATTTTTGATAAAGGAGCAAGAAATCTTAAATGGAGCAAGGAAAGCCTCTTCAACAAGTGGTGTTGGCACAACTGGTTAGACACTTAACAAAAAAAGCAAACTCAGACCCCATGTACGAAGAACAGAACACCATGTACAAAGGTAAAATTCAAATGGATTAAAGACCTTGATATCAGACCTGAAACTATGAGGTATATAGAACACAATGCAGGTAAAACACTCTATGACATTGAGTCTAAAGGTATCTTTAAGGAAGAAACAGTACTCTCCAAACAAGTGGAAGCAGAGATAAACAGATGGGAGTATATTAAATTGAGAAGCTTCTGCACCTCAAAGGAAATAGTGCCCAACATTGAAGAGCCACCCACTAAGTGGGAGAAATTATTTACCCAATAACCATCAGATAATGGGTTAATATCCAAAATATACAAGACACTGACAGAACTTTATAAGAAAAAAAATCTAACCCCATCAAAAAATAGGGAGAAGAAATGAACAGACATTTTGTCAAAGAAGAAATACAAATGGCAAAAAGGCACATGAAAAAAATGTTCCACATCATTAATCATCAGGGAGATGCAAATCAAAACAACTATGAGGTACCATCTCATGCCACAGAGATTGGCGCACATCACAAAGAATGGCAATAAGCAGTGCTGGTGGAGGATGTGGAGAGAAAGGAACTCTTATCCACTGCTGGTGGGAATGCAGTCTAGTAAAACCTTTATGGAAAGTCATATGGAGATTCCTCCAAAATCTGGAAATTGAGCCCACATAGGATCCAGCTATACCACTTCTAGGGATATACCCTAGGAACATAAAAATACAATACAAAAGTCTCTTCCTCATACCTATATTCTTTTTAGCATTATTTACAATAGCCAGACTCTGGAAACAGCCAAGATGGCCTTCAACAGATAAATGGCTAAAGAAACTGTGGTACATATACACAGTGGAATATTATGTAGCCATCAGGAGAGATGAAGTCATGAAATTTTCCTATACCTCGATGTACATGAAATCTATTATGCTGAGTGAAATAAGTCAGAGGGAGAGAGAAAAATGCAGAACAGTCTCACTCATCTATGGGTTTTAAGAAAAATAAAAGACATTTTTGCAGTAATTCTCAGAGACAAAAGAGAGGAGGGCTGGAAGGTCCAGCTCACTACAGGAAGCTCACCACAAAGAGTGATGAGTGTTGTTAGAGAAATAACTACATTGAGAACTATCATAACAATGTGAATGAACGAGGGAAGTAGAAGCCATATATGTATGCATGTGTATATATAAGTATGTATATATACATATATAAGAATATATTATATACATATACATATATATAAGAATATAATATAAGAATATATTATATATAATATATATAAGAAATGTGAACAGGAGACGCCTTTGGAAGCAAGAGAGGGCATACAGAAGTCGAAAATACCATGAGATAACTAAGAGGAGTTCATCTGGTACGTGTGATGTGTCCACTACCCTCAGATCCAGCTACACATGAGAAATTGGGCTGTATGTTGAAGAGAGCCTCTGAAACCCTGACAACCCACCAGAGTTGAATGAGGGAAGAAATGAGATGACACTGAGAGTCAGGGAATGGGCACAGGACTTCTGAGGGAAGGAAGGAGCTGTCATAGGATTAGGGGGACCCACTTGCAGACTAAGTGGGAAAGAGCAGGAAAAGCTGGTGAAATTGTACAATGACTAAGACACTTGCCTTGCATATAGCTGACTCAGATTCAATTCCTGGCACCATGAGTATAGCCAGGTGTGATTCCTGAGTGCAGAGCCCTGAGCATAACCAAGTGTGACCCAACTCCTCACCTTCTTTCTTCTACCAAAAACAAAATAACAAGGACAGAGGAGGGAGCTCCCAGAGGATGAGGTGACTGCAGAGTGAAAAATGCACTGACAGACTGAAAAATACACTGTGTATGAAGAGATCAAAGAGAATGACCAAAAAATACCCGCCTACGAGTTCTAATGATCTTCTCTTTCCCAGAAGTTTCACCTCCAGCGGCCATTAAAAAATATGAAGACATTCCCTCAGTGCTGGTTTCTCAGGAATCTTGCAAATTGTGTAGTGTACAGATGGGCTGCTGGGAAAACTTCAGAGCATGATTTTGACCGTCTGATGCACTTACTTGTTAAAATAGCTCCTTTGATCTTACCACCCTTCACAAACCCAGAATTCTGGCCTGTGATTTCTCCATCCCCTTTTAATGACAAGTCTGAGGAGTTCTGTCTGGAAGGTTCCTTGCTGTCCCCCTGACTGGGCCCTAGGGGGTTCACCCACAAGACAGGGTGAGTGTCAATCACACCTGAGCAGCTCTCCCTGTCATAGGACACTGCACCCCCAGAGTCCCTGCAGACCCTCTGTCCAAGATCTCAAGCCCCTTGAAAGAAGACAGAACCAGGCTTCAGGAGGCCAACTCTGAGCAACTCGTCAACTTCTGAGCTGTGTATTCCTTTCCCTGACACCTGACAAGGTTCAAATTTGTTCCTTCAGCTTCTGGTTCATGGCCAGAATCTGCTGTGTTTGGGAAAGAGACAGACCTCATTGGCCTGCAAGGGCCTTCAAGAGAGGCTGTTTTATGTCTTGAAATATAATATTTATCACATTTCCCCTACCCCCAACAAAGTAGAAAGTTTATAAAACTACACTGGCTGTGTCAAGGTTGTATTGTGGTTATCTGGGCAGATGTAATCTGAGCTTTTAGTAAAAAGGTGTGTGGGTGAGGGGGAGCAGGGAAAGTCCTGGCATTTCTGCTCTGTTCACACACAGACAAAACTACAGCATATTGGGGCTAAAGCAAGAATAGAGTGCTTGCCTTGCTGCAGCTGACACAGATTCCATCCCTGGTACCATGTTGGTCCTCAAAAGCTGCCAGTAATAATTCCTGAGAGCAAAGACCAGAATAATCTCTGAGCACTGCCAGGTGTGGCTCAAACAAACAAACAAACAAACCCCAAAACCATACCTTCTTTCTGAATAGTAAAGTTCCATTTCCTGTACTTTTGAGTTGGAAAAGGAGGACTTGGATCACACTTGAGAGTACTCAGGGACTATTTCCTGGCTTTGTGCTCAGGAGTAACCTCTGGCAGTGCTCAGGAGACCTGTAAGTCAGGAGATAATGTGGTGCCAGAGATAAAACTGGGTTGGCCACATGCAAAGCAAATGTTTTTGCCACTGTACTAAAACTCTCCAGCCCCCCCTTTTTTATTTATGCTTCAAGAAATATTGAGAGTAATTTTGAGATAAAATTTGAGTAAGGAGCTGGAATGGAGTGAAGACTATTACAGGGGTACTATATGGTTTGAAGACAAAGTCTCAATAGAGCAAAGGCATATGGAAAATATGAGTAGGGGCATAGGAGGACATAAGGAGCACCAAGGAAATACCCTTTGACTCACTCTAACCATTGCACAGCCAGATTCAGTCTGTGCTTGCCTGGGTCTGCAGGCATCTCAAAAGGAGCTGGTACCAAGCAGGATTCTGGGACGCAGAATCCTTACCAGAGAACATCTGCCATACTAGGTCAGGCTGCAGGAGACCGAAGTGGCGTGAGTTCTGCTCCTTCAAGGCCAGACCACTAAATTCAGCTTTATCTGGGATCTCAACCTCATTAGTGGCCCAGCTGCCTGGGAAATTCTAAGTGGCCAGTTGTGACTTTCTGCCTGCTTGGAAACCTTATGTTTTTTATCAGGACCCAAAGCCAAAACTGCCTGGTGGTGTTTACCTGAACTAAAAGTTATCAAACTTATTTGGGGGGTATCGCCCCCTTTCAGAAGAAAATAATTACTGGTAATTACTGGGAATCCTCCACCCTGGTAACCTAATATCATTAAGTGAATGCACTGAAAGTTCCTCCCCTGCCCCCAATGTGCTAAAGTCTGTTAGCATTACTATCATATTGTGATCCAGGTGGAGTATTGTCCACTTTGCAAAACATTGGCCTGGAAGGTGGTGACTGTTTCAGTGATCCTGTATGGGAGACCTGCCAGGTTTAGGGGAAGCCAAAAGAAGAAAGCAGAGGAAGCTTTCCCAAGTCCCAAAGACAGCTAGACAGTTCTCTTGGGCAAACTTGAGGTGTCTGATGAAGAGATCAATGTTGTTCTATGCCAAGTGTTTCCCAAGCAAAGGACACATTCCAAGAGCTGCCCAGCTGACATCTTTTAGAAGGTTCTTGGCCTTAATCTTAGGGTCTTTGAGCACTAACTCAGGTTTTCTTTTTTCTTTTTCCTCTCATTCAATCTCTCTAGCAGGAGAGATGAAAAACCAGTTTTCCTGGTCTTTCTGGAACAATTCCCCCCAAGCTTTGGGTCTGCGTCCTTCATTTAGCAAAAATAATTCAGATGACAGATAAAAGTCACTGACTGTCTCAGCTGTTTTCTTCTGGTTGCATTTCTTCTTACAATTTTTGCTTTTCCTGCTTATGTAAAGTGTTCATTTTCAGAAATGTGGAGTAAATAAATAAAATGGCAGGTGGTGTAGGGAAAATTAATATGCCAAGAATGAGGATATTTGATTTATTTTACATATATATGTGTATATAAAACATATAAATATATAAATAAATATATAAATATATATACATATATATATATATGGTTTCTGGGCCATACTTGGCCAGCAATGATCAAGGATTACTCTTTTTTTTTGTTGTTTTTGTTTTTGGGTCATACCCGGCAGTAATCAGGGGTTACTCCTGGCTCCATGCTCAGAAATTGCTCCTGGCAGGCACGGGGGACCATATGGGGCACCGGGATTCGAACCGATGACCTTTTGCATGAGAGGCAAAAGCCTTACCTCCATGTTATCTCCTGGGCCCCACGGATTACTCTTGTATTTAGGCGATAACATGTGGTGTCAGAGATTGAACATTGAACATCGA
>PVKC010025223.1:0-16563 GCA_004027635.1 Crocidura indochinensis
AAAAGTGTTCACTGGGGGGTTTATATAAGATGTGGGGTTGGGGTAGGGTCCATGCTTCCCTCTCTACTAGGGAAGTGAGTGGAAAAGTTTAGTTTGATGAAGTCTGCTAGGACCACCTGCACCATATAGAACTTGTATTGCATCAACCCCATGAAGAGTTGTCAGACCATAACCTTGTTTCTACTGTACAGCCTTATGTGGGAAATGATTCTTGCCACCTGCTTTTTGGGGAATCATTGAACTGAATGAGTATTTGCTCTTTGCAGGAAAGCAGAGTCAGTCCTAAATCTTACCCAGGCCTTTTCAGGTCTGCAGACTTAACTCAGAAAATAATTTCAGGAGATGAATTGTGAGGTAAGACGAGTGTATTTGGGAAACAGTGGAAAGTAAGAGAGAGACACCTACATGAGAGAGAATATGGGCTTCTTCAGATTGGAGAGCAAGAACACATCTAAAGCAGGCATGCAGGCTATTTCTCTTGAATGGTGAAAAATACCCTAAAGCTAGGGAATATTATTCTCCGACATAGATGCAGGCAAATGTACCAGAAGGTAAAAGAAAGGAAATGCATGTTTCAGGCAGTGATACAGGCAGATGTGTACCTTTTCCTCTGCCAAGGTAGTTTATATAATTTTCCCAAATTGCTCCCCAAATTTTGTTGCTAAGATGGCTGTCAAGATGGAGCATTTAGGCTATTCATAGTCTTCTGACATTCTTAGTATGACCTTTCCTCCAATAGTAGAACATCTCTGCCCAGGGGGTCCAGCTCTGCTCTGGGCCTGGAATTAATTCTGCATTAGTTTTGCTGGATAATTGAACTAGACTTGCAGTCCTGATGTTTTATGTTTTGTTTCATTCAGTGGTTGCATTGAAGCTGATCACAGTGAATACAACCAAAGGAAAGAAACTCATATTCAAGTACTTTCTGATAGTTCTGGAATTTAATTACTGAACTATGAAATGTTTATTATGCAAGTAGAATTATTTCTTATTATGATAAAAATCTTGGATTGCAATATTTTGTTCTTTAATTTAAATCACATTACCTGCTTTAGTTTGCATGGCTACTTTATAGCTTTTATTTTATTTATTTTTTATTTATTTATTATTTTTATTATTTATATTATTATATATTACACATATAGATAATATATATTATATTATTATTTATATTTATTATTTTTTATTTATTTTTATTTATTTATTTATTTGGGTTTTGGGCCAAACCCAGTGATGCCCAGGGGTCACTCTGCCTATGTGCTCAGGAATTGCTCCTGGCTTGGTGGACTATATGGGATACCAGGGATCGAACCTAGGTTTGTCCTGAATCAGCCATGTGCAAGGCAAATGCCTTACCACTGTGCCATCGCTCTGGCCCCAGCTCTTATTTTTATTTATTTATTTATTTTTGGCTTTTGGGCCACACCCAGTGACGCTCAGGAGTTACTCCTGGCTATACGCTCAGAAGTCGCTCCTGGCTTGGGGGACCATATGGGAAACCGGGGGATCGAACACGGTCCGTCCTAGGCTAGCGCAGGCACCTTACCTCCAGCGCCACCGCCCAGCCCCCTAGCTCTTATTTTTAATAAGCAAAATAATACTTAAAAGTCCCAACTCGGGACTATCCCGGGAGATAGCATGGAGGTAAGGCGTTTGCCTTTCATGCAAAAGGTCATCGGTTCGAATCCCGGTGCCCCATATGGTCCCCCGTGCCTGCCAGGAGCAATTTCTGAGCATGGAGCCAGGAGTAACCCCTGAGCACTGCCGGGTGTGACCCAAAAACCACAAAAAAAAAAAAAGTCCCAACTCAACACACTGAAAGTTGAAACAGCAGATGGTAAGATTGCTCCCTACGTTCACAGAGGTACCGACGGTACATGCCTCATTGTGAGGCAGCATGTAGGCACATGACCATGCATTTAGATACATATGTGACCAAGAAGAATGAGAGAGGTGAAAACCAAGGGAGAACATACAGCAGAAACTTTTCATCAGGCAGTTACAAAGCATTCTATTCTTTCGCTTTTCTTAATCTCTATGTCATCCATTGTTCTGGCTCCAGCAGAAATTTTGATCATTCCAAATTGCTCCTTTTTCCAGTTTCTCATCATCTTCATACTTTGTGGAGATTGAAGAGACATCTAGACCAAATCTTTGCTCTCCTTCCTTTAGCTTATCCAGGTTAACCATAGGTTTGGAGACAGACGATTGCCCTTTTAATGGAAACATCTAGCTACTAGGGCAACTTTCTTATTCTTCAAACTCACAGATAAATTGAAGTTCAGCTCTTTTTGACATTCTGTGGTATTTCAGGTATCATTTTTTACCACTTTATTCTCTGCTGCCACATCAACTTTAGTTGATTGTAATATATTTGTTTCAGATTAGTGAGAGCAAAATCATTAAGAAAAGAAAAAAATAGAAGCAAATTTGGGAATTATTGTATCTCCAATGAGGTCATTAAGTCATTGTCAAACTCTTGGTGGTAGTTGACCATTTTGTTTCTTCATTTGTTTCTGAACATTAAGTGACTTCAGCTACACATTGGTCTCTAGAACTATTGCTGTTACTGTGCTTTTGTGGGCGTGTTTACTAAAGTATAAGAAGGAGAGGGGAAGGTACTAGGACTCACTCCAAAAAAGTCCTGGAGCAATAAGCCCAAATACTGGCATACCTGGAGTTTTGGTGAGATTGGTGTCTCTGCAGAGTTGCAAGGGGATGGTGAAGCAGGGCCATTGGCAAAGTGGTGATTGTGGGTGCAGCAGGGGTGACTTCAGCAAGGGGGTGACTTGGCCAGTTTTCAGCTGGGCACATCAACTGTTTTCAGAGGGTTCTTCCTCTTTAACAGGCAGTTCTAAAGGCATTGATTCTTCACCCACTGTTTCATCATCTTCCTTTGCCTCCTCTTCAGCACACTCTTCAGGTTATGCCTGAAGTCTCTTGAGATCTTGTTTATTTATTTCCTTGTTCTCCAATTCACAAGCAAGACATTCATTCCTGCTTCAGCTCAGTAAGCTTCAGCTTCTGGAACTGCATTGTCTTTGTCCAGCTCTTATCACACTCTCACCCTCCAAACACACACACATTTGTTTTTAATTCACATTATTGTCTTTTAAAAATCAAATAAATAAATTAATTGAATTAATTTTACACATCAAAGGCAGTTCTTGCAAGAAATTGAGAGAAAGAGAATGTTTATAAATAAGTTATTTTTCAATTTACTTAGAAATTTCATTTTGTTACATTTTCACTTCACCATGGATCTATGTTTGTTTCAGGGGTGAGAATATGAAAGTAAGGATATTCTGCATCTTTGTGCACTGATTTGGGAAAGAGTCTTGTGCTGAATGGCTTACTTTAATGGTTACTTTGCTCATAAGTTTTTCTTCTGGGACTGTTACAAAAACACTGTGCCTATTGTTTGTTACTGATTCTAAGCTTTCTCTCCTTGGACATCCAAAGGAACTAGGCGTTGCAAGAGCTTGTCAGTGCTGGTTTAAAGTTTCTTTCTAATCTCATAAAAACCTAGATTATTGACCCTCTGGTGAGCCTCTGCTTACCCCATAGCTACATTTACATTTTTACAGCCATGACACTGGTAGCTAAGTTGACACTTGCTGAATGCTCTAGTTTTTGTTAGGCTATTTAACTCTAGCTGGCTGAAACTTTGACTTAGAAGGCTGGATAATAAATATTTAGTTCACCCTTAAGGCAGTGCAGCTGGCTGTATTAACTGAATGGATCTGACTGTTCCCATATCATAGTATTTAAGAGACCCTTAGATAAAACAGGTGGCAACAGATTGCCAACTGCTACTTTCCATAATTTTGGGTCTTGAAGCCACAGGCAAAAGTGATAAGGAAGAAGACTGTAGGAAAGGATACCAAAAGTAGAGAATTAACACTTTATTCCTTTTTATTTCTTTGTTTGTGGGCCACAGCTGGTGACACTCAGGAGTTACTCCTGGTTGTGTGCTCAGAAATCGCTCCTGGCTTGGGGAACCATATTGGACGCCAGGGATTGAACCCAGGTCTGTCCTGGGTCAGCTGCATGCAAGGCAAATGTCCTACTGCTGTGCTCACGCCCCTCCTTTTTCTTTCTTTTTTTCTTTTTCAGAAAATTATTTTAATAGTTACAATACATCATTTTTTACAGAATCGGTACAAAATAGCAGTTGATTTCTTCATAATTATCTCCAACAGGGCTTTTCTTTGTTAAGTTTTCCTTTCTGCTTTTTTTTAAAACTCTCCTATCCTTTATTTCGGGAAAAAAAAGAATTATTTTTATTTGAGGTCTTGGTTAAGTGGGGCTGAAATCAACAAAAGGTCTTAGACTGTTGGCTCAGAAATCCTCAGAAGCCCACCCTGTTGAAATCTGTCACGCATATAACTTTTTTTTTTTTTTGGTTTTTGGGTCACACCCAGCAATGCTCATTTTTTTTGGTTTTTGGGTCACACCCGGCAATGCTCAGGGGTTACTCCTGGCTCCATGCTCAGAAATTGCTCCTGGCAGGCACGGGGGACCATATGGGGCACCGGGATTCGAACCGATGACCTTTTGCATGAAAGGCAAACGCCTTACCTCCATGCTATCTCCCGGGCCCCACGCATATAACTCTTATGAGATGACTCAGTCCTTGTATAAATAGTTTCTTTCTAGTCATTCTTTGGAGGCTTGAAGTGAATTCGGCAGCATTCATTAAACACCTTCCAGCTCCTCTCATTTACCACTTCTTCAACATTTAGTTCTGACTGCATCTATTTCCACTTTGTCTGTTCTTTTCTAAGTTGCTTTAAAAGCATTAAATCATCCAAATTCTTTTCTCTCTCTTCTCGGAGACTTTGGACTACAGATGAGGTTTGAGCTATACAATTTTTAATGAGTCTGTCCCTACTGGCATGAGCCTCCATCAAAGACTCAATACAGTTGTTTACAGGTTTGGCTGGCATCAATTTTCCCTGCAGAGGAAGCTGTTGGAACCGTTGTGTTTAATTCATGTACTATTCTGTCATCAATCGTCCTCATCACCTTGAGTAATTCCTAGAACTCGGTGAACTACTCACAATTCCCCCTTCTTTTTATTTCTTAACAGAAATAGAGTAACTAGCCTATGGCAAGAATCCTTGGGGTTAATTAATAATGGGTTAGAAGGCTTAGGGGTTTAACTGGTGATTAAGCCCCTAGAAGTTCTGCCTCATGATTTGCATTTCCTAACTCTTGTACTTCTATGTTCACCATCACTGACATATGGCAGAAACAGATAATAAGGAGGGTTTGGTTTTAGGCATCATCAGAAAGGAAATATGTAATTAATACTTAAAATGGGTCTACCTAAAAATGGCCCAATAGGATCATTTATCCTTTTCAAGACAGTGGTGTTTTGGGGCTAGAGCCACAGTATATGGGATGCTTGCATTGCATTGCATTGCATTGCATTGCATTGCATTGCATTGCATGTGACCAATCTGGGCATGGCAATCCTTGGCATCTTATTCCAGATGGTCCCCCAAACACTTCCAGGAGTAATTCCTAAGTGCAATTTCTGGTGCTTAGTAACCCTTGAGCATTTGCTGAATGTGGCCCCAAAACAAAACAAAACAAACAAGTAAAATCAGTGATTTTTAACCTCAATCCTAGGCTAGAATACTCCAGGTGGGGAGATTGTGCAGGTGGGGATCTGTGTTCTGAGGTTGCTTCCAGTTTTGTGCTGAGTGCATGTACAGGGAAATCTTTCGGGGACTGGACCCAGGCATCAATATTTTATTTTTAATCTGGTGATTTGGTTATGTTGCTAGAATTGTGAACCACGACTTTCAGTGAAATAGGTTTCATGTGTAATTAAAAAAAAATCCTAAATTCTCAATGGTACAAAATCTTTATGAATCTACTTTTTAAAGAGATGACTCAGTATTTGTTGTAATTACTACTTGTAACACAAGAATTTATTTAAATTTCAAGTGTTAACTGAACCTTGTATTGAGCATTTTAATAATGCTGCTTTTCTTTCCCTCTTAAATTGATATATTAAAGTTTTATTTCTTTAATCCCATTTTAATAATTGATTGCCACATGAAGGATACTGCTGGTCAAGAGAGATTCAGAACATTAACTCCCAGCTATTACAGAGGTGCACAGGGTGTAATACTAGGTAAGTTTTTACTTTCATATATTGTTTAAAATTATTTTTTTCTGAAATTTCTGATTTTCTTATTTGATGCTCAATAAGTTTATTTTCACTTAAAAATAAGGTTGCTATTATGATGTAACTTAAAGTCATACAATGCTAATAAATGTTTAACCATGTAAAGTGTTTTGTCAAAATAGTCTAGCAGTTGGGGATGTCTCCCTGCATAAATTGCTTCAGTTTCAGACTGTCTTATTTGACTTCAAAACCCATTTTGGAGAGATTGAGAGTAAGAGATTGAATAAGATTAAGAGATTGAGGGGCCAGAGTGATGGCACAGCAGTAGGGCATTTGATTTGCACGTGACTGACCCAGAACGGACTGTGGTTCGATCCTGAGTGTCCCATATGATACCCCAAACCAGAAGCGGTTTCTGATTGCAGAACCAGGAGTAAGCCATGAGCATCACCAGGTGTGGCCCATAAAAAAGAAAGGATTAGGAGATTGAGAGTAAATCCACATGTATATGGGATTTCTGACAGTATTACCACTGACTGATCTAATATTTGTACTTTATAAAAGAAAGAGTGTATTTGTTTCTTTTTTTTTTTTTTTTTTTTTTTTTTTTGGTTTTTGGGCCACACCCAGTGGTGCTCAGGGGTTACTCCTGGCTATCTGCACAGAAATAGCTCCTGGCAGGCACGGGGACCAGATGGGACACCGGGATTCGAACCAACCACCTTTTGTCCTGAATCAGCTGCTTGCAAGGCAAACACCGCTGTGCTATCTCTCTGGGTCCATGTGTATTTGTTTCTTAATAGACTGTTTTATCTATCTTGAAATAGAGCGCTTTAGACTATACTGTTCTATAACGACACATAGTTTTAGAACAAATGTATGTTTTCATTATAATTTGTTGAGAAGTGCTTTTCTTATTATCTGTGGAAAACTATTTACAGTTTAGTTAATCAGTCACAGAGAGATTTTCCGATATTGTGATGTGACTTTGTAATAGAGTGCATACCCTGGCACCAAGGGAGGGGTGGAGAGAAGAAACATTTTTATGCAGTAAAATTAGCCCCTAGTTGTGTATCAGATATCTAATGTTGCTGCTGCTTATTAATGCTTATTTAATCCATGACTGTTTCAGTTTATGATGTCACAAGAAGAGATACTTTTGTTAAACTGGATAATTGGTTAAATGAGTTGGAAACATACTGCACGAGAAATGACATAGTAAACATGCTAGTTGGAAATAAAATTGATAAGGTAAGAAATCACATTCTTGGCATTTTGGCTCACTGGTTTAGGGAAATGTTAAATTTCATGTGTTACATCCTGTGGTAGATTTTCCTGAACTTTGCATTTATCTTTTAGGAAAATCGTGAAGTCGATAGAAACGAAGGCCTGAAATTTGCACGAAAGCATTCCATGTTGTTTATAGGTAGGTGTGTGAATATTAATGCTTTGATTATTAATGAGGAATTTGGAGCTTTTTTAAGCTTTAATTTGTGAGATAGGGGGCCATTAGCAAGTAATTCTCAGACACCGTGGGGTTGCCTCCAGTGATTATGGCCATTGGCTCAGTGGTATAGTGTGAGATATGAGGATTTGGTGTTGCTTGGCCCTGTGTAATGCCAGGAATTGCCCAGTTCTTTCTGTTGGAGTCCTGGATCCTCCAAGGCAGTATCCAGTAGGGTTGGAAGACAGAGATAAGGGCAGGTTTGGGTAGGGGTTGGGGAGCCAAGAATTTGGCTTAGAACAACTTTCAGATAATCAGTTGACATGTTTGCAGTTGGCATGTAAGGTCTTAGGAATCGACATGTCATTATGGATAAAATGAGTAGAAAGGTGCTAACAGGATATTACAACAGTTAGATGAACAGACTGAGGTAGTGCCGACTAATAAAAAGGGTGAGGGCATGTCTGGGAGGAAGAATACTGGTGTGTTTAAGAAGTCAAGGGAGGGGCCAGAGAGATAGCCTGGAGGTAAGATGTCTGCCTTTCAGGCACAAGGAAGGTGGTTCGGATCCTGGCATCCCATATGGTCCCAGTGCATGCCAGGGGCGATTTCTGAGTATAGAGCCTGGAGTAACCCCTGAGAGCTGCTGGGTGTGACCCAAAAACCAAAAAAAAAAAAAAAAAAAAAAAAGTCAAGGGAACAGTCTCTTTGTTTTTATGTATTTATTTATTTAGTTTTTTTGCGAGGGCACCATACCCAGTAATGCGCAGGACTTACTCCTGGCTCTGTGCTCAAGACCTACCACCTGGCAGTGTTTGGGGACCATCTGGGATATTGAGGATCAAACCCAATACAGCCTCATGCGAGGCAAGTGCCCTCCATGTTGTACTGAGATCTGCAACTTTGGGAACAGAATCCTCAATTGCTCATGGATTCTTTATAAGATGAGGACATTGGATTTCTCAACATAGAGAATTTTGGTGTTCTTTAAAAGAATAGTTTTAATAGAGTGATGAGAACAGAAGCCTAATTGAGTCACTTCATTAGAGACTGTGAAATACAAAAGAGATAAAATCTTGTGTAGCTAACACAAAAAAAAAGTTTTGCTTAGAAAGATAATAGAAAAACTGAATGCTGTAGTAATATGTGGGCTGGATGGCAGACAGGCTGGTTTATGAATTGGTAGGTATTAAGATGGAAAACGATTTTGGTGGACTTGGGCTGAATGGTAGGATCCATATAGAGGATACAGGATGTTTTAGTGCATGATAAGAAGGGGGTTGTAACCAGGCAATAGGAAATGGTTAGTTCAGAGGTCCTCAGGTTTTTTTAAACGGGGGCCAGTTCACTGTCCCTTAGACCATTGGACTATAGGTTTTTTGTTAAAAAAAATAAATAAATAAAACAAATTCTCCTATGCACACTGCACATCTTATTTTGAAGTAGAAAACCAAACAGGAACAAATACAACATTTAAAAGAAAAACAAGTAATGTTAAATCTACTGATCTTAACAGTATTTCAGTGGGAATTATGGGCCTGTTTTTGGTGGGCCGTAGTTTGAAGACCCACACCCAAGACTGAGAAGAGTCATGAGACAGAGAGGAGGGGAGTCAGAGAGTGCAGCACACATCCCACAAATACATGAGCACTGTGGACCCAGGATGAGTTAGCAGCTAAGACAAATAAGCAGAAGTAGCTAAAACACTGCAGGCCAGATATATGTCCTCAGCAGGCTGCATGTGGCCTGTGGGCCTTGGTTTGAGGATCTCTGCCTAGGTTAGTCCATTGCATCAAGAATAAAGCTAGACCATAAGGATACCTATGTGGGTAAGCTGGTAAATATTGTAGGTGGTCAGTAATTGTTGTCAGATTGCTTCTCAACAACAACCAAAAAAACTAGATCACCAGTTCAGATAAAGGGGTTTTCACATAAAGAAAAAAGTATCACCAGGAAAATGTAGGTCTGGGAAAATGCTAAGTGTTCATCTGCATTTCATGAACATAAGTTAAAAATAGGATTAGCCTAAATTTCCTTATTCTAGAATGAGAATACCTGTATCAGGGGCTAGTTTTACTAATTGCTGAAAAATTATTTAGATATAAGAATGTCTTAGGAAAAGACTTTTTTTTGCAGAACATTTAACTTTGGGAGTTGCAAAGAAATACTTTAAAATAAATTGGTCATCACAAAAAATTCTTTATAGTTTACTATCACAAAATCTTGGGCACATATACTAGTATATTTGTGCATAGAATTTTAATAGCTTGGGGCCAGAGCGGTGGCACAGGCGGTCTGCCTTGTGCGCGCTAGCCAAGGAAAGACCACGTTTCGATCCCCCTGCATCCCATATGATCCCCCAAGCCAGGGGCAATTCTGAGCATATAGCCAGGAGTAATCTCTGAGCATCACCGGGTGTGTGTCCCCCCCCCCCAATTTTTTTTTAATAGCTCTACTTAAAGAGTCAGGAGATATTTTCTAGTAATAAACCTGGTGAGGAGAAATTGGTTCTTTATATATTGCCATCTGACACTTATTCTGTAAATAGTTTTCCAGACAGAAATGTAGGAATGTGGCCAGGAAAGAAAATACTAGTGCTTTGTTTTTTTTATCTTTTACTTTCAGAGGCCAGTGCAAAAACTTGTGATGGTGTACAGTGTGCCTTTGAAGAACTTGTTGAAAAGATCATTCAGACACCTGGACTGTGGGAAAGTGAGAACCAGAATAAAGGAGTCAAATTGTCACATAGGGAAGAAGCCCGTGGAGGAGGAGCTTGTGGTGGTTATTGCTCTGTCTTATAAACTCTGGGAAACTCCATCTCTTGCATATTTGATCAGATAGTGACATCTTTCTGTATATAAACTCTTCAACTGCTATTTTAGGGACCTTGCAGTTTGCACATATTTGTTTTGTATCATGACAGTAAATATTTGCAAGAAATCCCACTCACCTGCTCTTTCCCAGGTAATTGTTATGATAAGCATGCAGTTTGCAGTCTTTTTTTTTTTTTTGGTAACATAAAATAGATGTACCTTTATCAGTACATTTGATCTTATGATTTACATTTATCATGTGATTGAAAAAATCCACCTATCTAGCGTATGTTGATACAAAGTTTTCTTTTGGTCTCCTTTTCATATAAATACACCTATTAATTACTGAATTAATTGGTACATAGAATTCCTAGAACCACTGGAAGATATACAGGTGCATCAAACCTGGCAGATTCTATTTCAGGTGTAACCAAGAGCATGATTCCACAGCTTTCTAGGATGTTTGCTGAGAGATTCTTTTTTTTTTTTTTTTTTTTTTTATAGTACCTAAGCAAAAATCTTTTCTCTGAATGTAGTCCAGGCCAATTTATAATTTAATCGTATTTGTTTTGATGACGCTTTTAAAATAGTGTTGATATATTAAAGAGGTTTGATCTTACTTTTTAACTTCAATGAATATCTCTGTTGCCTAGTTGGAGTTTTATTTCTGTGTTGTACATTGGAATTCATGAGCCTTTGTGCAGCATTTTTAGTTATGTGGTGTTAGGCAGAATAGCAATAAGGTTTTCCCTTGTTTGGGTTTTAGAAGGACACAGATAGTGTGTTATGTAACTCATGTACTTACACTTACAAAACCAACACCTTATCTCATAAATGGTGGTGTTTGTTCAAGTACCTCAATTGTAGCTTGTGTAATGTGTACAAATATCTGTCTTATGACTTCCATAATTGATTAGTTAATACTCGAAAACCTATATCTGTGTCTTGATAGTTGGGGAAAGAAAAACACTAAAAACAATTTGAGAGAGGCATAGTGCCTCCTGAGTTTGATGTGTGTGGGAAAATATTATTGCAATGAAAGTCTTGGTAATTTACTGTAGCAAGTAGCCAGTAGTTTATCAAAACCAAATTGTATATACTAATAAATCTTTTTCCACAATCCTCAGTTTTCTAACCTCTTGCTATTGTACATTGTATATCTTTATAATTCATGTTCTATAATTTACTTTGATCTTTACTTTTTTTAAGCTTCCAACTAAATAATTTATCCTTTTAGGCTGGTAACTATAATACCCCTCAGTAAGATTTTGATAATAATTTCTGGGAAGTTTGTTCTTTGTATACAATTGCAAATGATAAACATTTTGTAGGTTACCCCTACAGTTACATATGATAATGGATTTATTTTATCTTTCTTTCAGAATTGTATATCATCACATAAAAAACTTTCCATTCTAACTTGGTTTATTTTTGTTAGACTACTTCACGTATGATTAAAGGTTTTATACACTCTGTATGTTTTGACTAAATTTGAAATCATTTACTGAATTAATGTTGGAGAAAGGTAGCAAACACATGTACTTAGTTCATATTACATTAAAACTTTAGATTTGTATATCTATAGAATGTGTATTGATGACATTTTTACAGCTTTTTTGCTCCTTGGCTAGTTTTTTTTCTTTTGTCATTGTTGTTTGTTTTGTTTGTTGGTCTTTTAGGTTTGAATTGTTGTCTTGACTTGGTCCAACTTTGGATATGTGTGAATCACTAAACATTTAAAAGCTTATTTTGATAGATTTATATCGCAAACTTTTATAGTTGTTGAGTAAACACACCCTGCTTTCCCTAGATGCTTTTGTACAGGAAGTGTTGTACATTTTCCTGTAAACCTCACCAGCTAAAGATGTGAATATAATAGTATTCAAATTTTATTATATGACTTTCATTTTACAATTGTGTTACACATTTATGTTGTAATGGAAGTTTTAGAATACAAGTGAAGTAGTCGTAATCAGGTAAATAAGTCACAAAAATCATAGGATTATACTGATTCTTTTTTGGGGGGAGGGTGGATGATTTTTCTTCCAGTCAGTGTTCAGGAGATGTGGGGATCCTCCTGGTGAGTCTCAGTTAACCAAACTTTAGTGCAACCCTTTAGAGCAAGGACCAGAAGACTGCTGCTCAGACGCTGTCATGTCGGGGAGATGGCAATTCTGGTGTTTCTCCAGGGGACTCCAACACTACACCCAGGCAAATCATTGGGAATCTATTTTACAAATCATACTTACATTTATTTTTTGCTCTTGTATTTTTCCATGGTTGATAAGAGTATTTAATCTTTAGATTTCAGAAGATGCATTATAAGTTCTGATCCCAACAATGCCTAATGTTGTCATACATTTGTAAAATCACTTTTTTCTTTCATCTTTTCTGAATTAATTAGTACAAGTATCCTTAATTATGGCAACCCTTGTCCTCAGGTAATTTATGTTAAACTCTGGTTAATAAAAGTGGCAGGGAAGCAGCAGAAAAGAATTTTGACTGTCTCACTAAGATCCAAGAAGCTGCTCAAGATCCCTGGCCGAAAAATGCACTTTTGACTCAGTCTGATTTTTTTTGTGTGAAACTGCAAGCTGGGACCCCCACAGAATTACTCTCATATAACCAACCATAGATTTATATGAATTTCATCTAAGAGTATTGACAGAAGAAAATGGGAAAAAGTCAGGACATGGCACTGAAGAGGACAGAAAATTCTCAAAAAGTTTTTTTTTTTCTAAATGGGAACAAATATTAGGTTGGAATGGAGAAAATGTAGCTAGATTTAATTTATGTTAGAATTAATTTTACTTCTTTTGTTTCCATTCTGGGAATCAGTAATGTTCCTAATCATAGTAGAATGTTTGCTATTTAGTCTTGTGCACGTGTCCCCAATATTCTGATCTCCTGTTCTCACCATCTCACACTCAAAACTTCTCACCATCTCACACACAAAACTTTTTATAAACTGGTTAAGCAACAAAATATATGATTTTATTTGTGTTTTATTACTAATAAGATTGAGCACTTTTAACATAGTATTGGGTGTTTGTATTTTCTTTAATTCTCTATTTGCATGTAGATTGTGGTTACCCATCCAACACCAACACCCTTTCTCATAAAACCAGCACTTTTCTTTGGGTTTGAAAGAAATGATGATGAGCCTTCATTATGCTTCTAGTTTGGATAAGGCTGTCACACCATTAGCTCTAAAGTTGCCCCAGTTTCTTTGACCAGTGCTATGCCTGTCCCCATCCCCATTCCCTCCCCCACTATGAATGGTTCAGGATAAGCACCTGATACAGAGCCAGGTGACTTAGATAAGTATTTGCTGAGGTTTTCTTGGGAACCCGCCAAGGGAAGTCTTGGAGACCTTGTGAAAAACTTCGGTGTTCTCACCTTGCTGCTGCTGATACTGCTGCTGAGTTTTTGGATAAAGGAGCCAGCCAGAGGCGCTGCTATCTGATCAGGGGAAGCCTGGAGCCTCTGAATCAAACTGGGCTTGAAGTGAAATTCACTTCTGAACTTTCCACTTAAATGAACCAATAAATTTATTTGATGTTTAAGTCATTTTGTGTTGGATTTCCTTTATTATTGCGACCAATGCTGCATGAATATTCCATGCTTATAGGGCTCTATACCATGCCTGCACTTGATATATTGGTAGTTATTTGCATTAGAAAAGAAACACAAATCACCTGAAACATTGCTCTTTTTAAATATTGATATTTAAATATGAAGTTAACTCATACTATTTGAGTTTTACGTTATACATGTGTCTTCATTGATTTAATTTCTTTCTCCTCCCTGTTTCTTCCTTCCTCCTTCCTTCCTTCCTTCCTTCCTTCCTTCCTTCCTTCCTTCCTTCCTTCCTTCCTTCCTTCCTTCCTTCCTTTCTCTCTCTCTCTCTCTCTCTTTCTTTCTCTCTCTCTCTCTCTCTTTCTTTCTTTCTTTCTTTCTTTCTTTCTTTCTTTCTTTCTTTCTTTCTTTCTCTTCCTCCCTTCCTTTCTTCCTTTCATCCTTCTAATTCCCTCTACTAACCTTCCCTTTTCTCATACCATTCCCTCCTCTCATCCCTTTCTCTCCTTTTCTTACTTTTTCTCCCTCCCCCCTTTCCTTTCTTCTCTTTTTTCTTCCATCTGTGTCCAGGATTCACTTCTGGTGGGCTCCAAGGATCATAGGTGATGCTGGGATGGAACACGGGTCAGCTGTGAGCAAGGCAAACCCCCTACCCAGTGTACTCACTCTAGCCCTACTGGCTTAATTTATCTTGTCACTTGAAAATACTTATTTTCCCTTCCTTCCTGGTTAACCATCTTCACAGTCTGGCATGTGGACCTCTCCTGTGTTTCTCCACACCTCTGTAATCATAAGACACTATATAAGTATACATCATCTTTCTCTTGGGTTTTTTTTCCTTTACAAAGCTTGAATATTCTGTATTTTTCATCCTTCCATGATGATTTTCTTAACTAATAACATTGTGAAACTCTCTCCATGGGGCCCGGGAGAGCATGGAGGTAAGGCGTTTGTCTTTCATGCAAAAGGTCATTGGTTCGAATCCCGGTGCCCTATATGGTCCCCCATGCCTGCCAGGAGCAATTTCTGAGCATGGAGCCAGAAGTAACCCCTGAGCACTGCCGGGTGTGACCCAAAAACCAAAAAAAGAAACTCTCTCCAAGCCAACATATATAAATCTAACATCTTCTTTTTAGTGGTATGATGTGCCAAGGTTTTATTTAACTATTCCTGTGATCATGGGTGCTTGAATTTCTTGTCTCGGCACATGGTGCTAAATAAATACCCAATAAATACATGTATTCTTGTTTCTGAAAATACCAAACAAAATATCTTTTTCTTTTTGATAATTTGTGGGTGACTATTTTTTTTTTTTTTTGGTTTTTGGGCCACACCCGGTGACGCTCAGGGGTTACTCCTGGCTATGCGCTCAGAGGTCGCTCCTGGCTTGGGGGACCATATGGGGAACCAGGGGATCGAACTGTGGTCCGTTCTAGGCTAGCGCAGGCAAGGCAGGCACCTTACCTCCAGCGCCACCGCCTGGCCCCTGTGGGTGGCTTTTGACAATTGATAACTTTTCCGCTAACAATCTGTGGATGAACTCTTTTCCTGTATTCTCTGTAACTGCAGGTGTTCTCAAATTTTAAATTTTGTCACTGATCTTTGTAAGTTACTTCTTTTAGTCTAATTGCTTTTTGTGCTTTAATGATCGTCTTCTAACCCTTCACTTTGACTCTGTGTTACTTTGACTATTGAGATGTGTTTCTTGCCAGCAACAAAATGTTTGATTCCAAAAAATATTTTTTTTGGTAGGTCACAAATGGTGGTGCTCAGATTGTTATCTCTGTCTCTGTGCTCAGAAATTACTCCTGGCATGCTAAACGACCATCGTATGGGATGCCGGACATCAAACCTGGATTGGCTACATGCAAGGCAAACACTCTCTTCACTGCTATCACTTCAGCCCTGGATTCAATTTTTTTTTAATTTTTTTAATTCTTTTTATTATTTTTAAATATGAGAACGAAGATGCAAAGAAAGAGGACAAGGTAAAGTTACAGTGGAAGGACGATCACCCAATAAACAGACTTCACATAAGTCCCCTTGCTGATATCTTAACATTGAGCTTTCAGCAAAAGAATATTAAGAAAAATAGAACAGAGCCGATGTACAATTACTTTGTCCCTCAAGACACCAGATTGTAATACATATTTCTTAGCAGCACATCAAGCATTCTAAAGCCATAAAACTCATGTAACTCCTTAAACATTGAAGGCATAGTACTTTTTTTTTACATTTCCATGCTTATGCATATTAGTTTAAGTTAGCTTCAAAAGTGGTTGCTTCAAAAGTGGGTGCTTCTTTTTAAGGATAAGAGTCAAAAGAGCACAGTAAAAACAGCGTTAAGTGGCAATAATTGTTTGCATCGGCCCACCAGAATATGGGCATCATGGAAAGGGAAATACTTGGCCTAAATACAAGGGGACCAAACCCCTGATGTTTCCTGGCATAAGACCAGCTCTAGGCTCCAGGCACACTAGATTGCCCAATCCCAGTCGTTGTCTGTAGTGCCAACACACTTTTATTTTCCACGATGTCTCTGTTGTTGGTATCATGTTTCTGTATTAAAGATCCTGGGATCTGCA
>PVKC010025224.1:0-16575 GCA_004027635.1 Crocidura indochinensis
GGTGTCTGTCTGCCTTGCAAGTGCTAGCCAAGGAAAGATCGCGATCAAGGTTCTATCCCCCGGGGCCCCGTATGGTCCAAGGGCAATTTCTAAGCGCTTAGCCAGGAGTAACCCCTGAGCATCAAATGGGTGTGGCCCGAAAAACCAAAAAAAAAAAAAAAAAGAAGAAGAAGTTGTGATACATATGCATAGTGGAATACTATGCATCTCTAGGAACAAACATGGATAGAACTAAAGGTTGCCACACTGAATGAAGTCAGAAGGAAAGTCAGAAGTGTGAAAGAATCTCATTCATATATGATTAGTCTTATATGTGGGACTTAAATATGCATGGCAAAGTAGCTAAAAAAAAAGCCAGTGGTGATACTGTTGGAGGACTGATCCAAATAATGGTTTAGGGGTGAAAGACAAGGGCATTGAGATTCATGGAAAACATAAGTGGTTATACTAGTGATGGATTTGATGTTGAAATTATGTGTATGAGAAATCATTAACAGTATTATAAAGCACAGAATTTCAATTTTAAAATTAAAAAAATGGGCTGGAATGATAGTTCTTCAAGGGCTTCCAGAAGATACCTTTAGGCACTGCTGGATATAGCTCAAAATAACAACAATAACAACAACAAAAAAAACATTCACAAAAACCCATAACAAAAAACCAAACCAACCAAACCAAATCCCCCCAAAAACCGCAAAAACAACAACAACAACAAAAAAAAACAACCAACCAACCAAAAAAAAAAAAACCCCAATAAAACATAGATGCAATCTTAAAGCATGCAAAAGGAACAAAATGCCATTACTGAGATGGAATCAATATCCCAGAGATTATCAAAGCCCTACATAATTCAACTCATTTTGCAAAAGAATACTAGATTTGCTTTTTGTGATGATGTATTTTTGAAAGGATAGGCATTGCTTTAGGATTGTGAGACTACAGAGAAGAGAGATGATGGACCATGACTCAAAATTATAGGTCCATTGTCATAGGACCAAAGAAAAGCTACTAATACTGTTGGAACTCAAAGGTTTGATAAAGACTTAACTGTAATAAGAGTGTTGATTGAAAGGAGATGAGTTCTCTTTTACATATACTGAAGAGTCCACTTATGAGAAAAGTGTCTAAATTATTTAGAAATAGAATATTGCATTTAAATACCAGGGGAGAAATGGTGTGCATGCTCAAACTGAATGAAATATATAGAAGTTTATTTTCTCATCCAAAAGTTAAGATAACTCTATTTTGCTTCAGTAATAATATTTAAAAAAACACCATGACATTTATTTAAATGCTGACCTGATTCTACTGATTCTACCATTGTTTGCAGGATGGCTAATAATCTTCATGTGTCCTTGTTCCTACATTTTGGCATATCAGTACTCTTAACTGTGTAGAATTTCCAGAAACAAAATAATTCTTATTGGCAATTCTTGAAGATATTTGTCACTTTTAAACTTAGGTTAATTTCACCTCTTACCTATCAGTACTTGCTCAAATAAAATAAAATTTCCAAATCATGTGATTGTTATTTAGTGGATAAAATAATTTTTTTGGGCCACACCCAGTGACGCTCAGGGGTTACTCCTGGCTATGTGCTCAGAAGTCGCCCCTGGCCTGGGGGACCATATGGGGCACGGGGGATCGAACCGCGGTCCTTCCAAGGCCAGCGCAGTAAGACAGGCACCTTACCTCCAGCGCCACTGCCCGGCCCCTGGATAAAATAATTTAATGTTAGAATCTCAACTACAGGGGCTGGTGAAGTGGAGTTAGAGGTAAGGTGTCTGCCTTGCAAGCACTAGCCAAGGAAGGGACGCAGTTCAATCCCCCACCATCCCATATGATCCCCCCAAGCCAAGGGCAATTTCTGTGTGCTTAGTCAGGAGTAACTCCTGAATATCAAACGGATGGCCTCCCCCCCAAAAATTTTCAACTACATTTTCTGTAATCATTAGTTTTGAATTCTTTTGAAAATGGATTATTTTCATTTTATAAGACTGTCTTTTTTATTATTTATTATTTTTTGGGTCACACCCGGCAGTGCCTAGGGCTTACTCCTGACTCTATGCTTAGAAATTGTTCCTGGCAGGCTCAGTGGACCATATGGGATGCCGGGATTCCAACCACCATCCTTCTGCATCTAAGACAAATGCCGCTGTGCTATCTCTCCGGCCCCATAAGATTGTCTTGCTTAGTTCAAACAAATAGTTCAGTTATTTTTAAATAGATATGTACATGTATATTTACATATATACATACATACATATGCACACACTTTTTGGGGTCATTCTGGTACTTGAGGGCCAAGGGTTTCTTCCATAAATTACTCTAGCACTTTGCACCTGAGAGTCCACTTCCTTTTTACATCGTCTACATTTTATCTTCTACACTTTATCTTCCCTTGCTGTTCCTTCTCTCTGTTCCCCATCATGGTAAACTTTATACTGAAAATCAGTTCTCAGTTTCAGTTGCACTTGTTCATTTGTTATTTTCTTACTGTTTTTATGCACCACATATAAGAGAGATCAGTGCTGGCGGGGATATGGAGAGAAAGGAACTCTTATCCACTGCTGGTGGGAATGTCATCTAGTCCAACCTCTATGGAAAGCGATATGGAGATTCCTCCAAAAACTGGAACTTGAGCTCCCATTTGACCCAGCTATTCCACTCCTAGGGATATACCCTAAGATGACAAGATTACAATACAGAAACCCCTTCCTCACACCTATATTTATTGCAGCACTATTCACAATAGCCAGGCTCTGGAAACAACCAAGATGCCCTTCAACAGACAAATGGCTAAAGAAACTGTGGTACATATACACAATGGAATATTATGCAGCTGTCAGGAGAGATGAAGTCATGAAATTTTCCTATACATGGATGTAAGTGGAATCTACCATGCTGAGTGAAATAAGTCAGAGGGAGAGAGAGACACACAGAATAGTCTCACTCATCTATGGGTTTTAAGAAAAATAAAAGACATTTTTGCAACAATCCTCAGAGACAGTGAGAGGAGGGCTGGAACTTCCAGCTCATTTCATGAAGCTCACCACAAAGAGTGATGAGTGCAGTTATAGAAATTACTACACAGAGAACTACCATAGTCATATGAATGGATGAGGGAACTGGAAAGCCTGTCTGGAGTAGAGGAGGGGGTGGGGTGGGATGGAGGGAAATTTGGGACATTGGTGGTGGGAATCTTGCACTGGTGAAGGGGGTGTTCTTTACATGACTGAAACCAATCACAATCATATATGTAATCAAGATGTTTAAATTAAAAAAAAAGAGAGATCATTCTGTATCTGTCCTCCTGATTAACTTCATTCAGTATGATACTCTGCAGATCCATCCACATAGCAACTAATCATATTATTTTGTATCATGGAATCCTTAACATTTATATTCAGAGAGGTTAGAGAGCTGGTTGTGTAAGACCTGGGTTATTCACTTCTTGGGCTTAGTGTTTGTTTGTTTTTTTCCATAGCTTCCCCATTGGGTCTGCTATTCTTTGGGGGCAAATCTTTACTGCAGTGGGAGTGCTCTGAATTATTTAGCCCCTAGCGGCAGTGAATGGTAGCCTAGGATTGTGGACTTCTATGCGGATGTTCGTGTCTTCCGTATGAAGTTGAAAAAATAGTAGCCATCTATTTAAAAAAATTATTATTTTTTAAATAAAAATCTTTATTTAAACACCATGATTACAATCATGATTGTAGTTGGGTTTCAGTCATGAAAAGAACACTCCCCTTCACTGGGGCAACATTCCCCCCACCAATGCCCCCCACCCTCCTTCCACATTGCTCAATATTAGAACAATGGAGAGTAAAGTTAGGGCTCTGTTTGGTTTTCTTGGGGTTTCTGTTCACTGGCTAGGCTGGAGAAGCTTCTCAGAAGCAGCAGACATACCAGCAATCAGACTTCCTTTGGGCTACAACGAATTTCCTAAGGAACAATATAGCTGGGATATGAATATTTCCTTTGACTGAACCCAGAAAGGTGTAGAATTACTTGACAGAAAATGTGATTCACTTAAGCAAATGTCAAAATTCAGCTATTGGTGATAAGGTGGAAATCTGGGTCCTTTATGAAAACATTTATGAAACATTTATGAAAATATAGTAGAAACCTGAGAAATAATCTTGTAATTTTCCAGTTTTCAGATATTAAGAACTTGAGAAGAAATTATGCTTTAAATACTTATTTATATACTGTAATCCATGATTTTATTTAATACATTTATTTCTGCCAGTAACTCTGGACTATTCTGCTTAATAACTCTATGTGGAGCTCTTTAATATTTACATTATGAAAAGCCTTAAAGCTCTACCTATATAGTAAATATTTTTCAACATTGTTTTGTAAAACCATTCTGTGGAGGATTATCAAAACTCCTTCCTGTTAATAGTACATTAGAGAAAAATAAGGGCTTATTTAAGAGTCCATAGAAAAGGTCTATTAAAATGATGCACCAGGTGTTTGTTTTTTTAGAGATTTTAGTCAGGTATTTAATTTGCATATTTTATGTATACTACTTGCCTCTATTAGCTTTGCTTTTTTGTTGTTGTTGTTGTTGTTGTTGTTAGGTAGCTCAAGTGTTTTATTAGATCTGTAATAGATTCAGTGTCACTGACGTGCATGTAAGTCATTGATCTGTCTGTTGCCATTTCAAGCTCGATAGAGAGTACCTCTTACTTCGTCAAATGCTCACTCACCCTTTCAACCTGCTCAGCAGCCGCAGGAAAACATCCATCAAAAATAAGCCAGATGAACTCCTGTTTCAGCTTGGGAGTCATAACTCCATTTCCCACCTACCAGGTCCTTTATTTTGAGATGCTGAGGGTGCGTTCATTTCAATTTTAGATGCATAATGAGATACCTTCATCTGAATATGTTCAAGCTTGATTCTCAGGGGTGTAACTCAGAGTTGAGACTAGGGGTTTGATGAAAGTGGAGAGGGCAAAGGGAGTCTCCTGAATAGTGAATAGGATAAATAACTAGGGAAAGTGCCTCTGTGTCAAGTTGAAATTAACATGTTTACATTAAAACAGTGTTTATTGAGAATTTTCTATATGCCAGGATCCGTAAGAACTCAATAACACGTGCAGCATTTTGGTATTATAAAATCCATCTAGGAAAATAAATAGCTTTAGAAAGGAAATAATGTGCAGTTTCTTGATACAAATTAGCGTCTACCAGGAGCAACGTTTATTCCATCTAAAGATACAGTATAGACTTGTCTAGTCCTCCTCACAGCTTTTTTAGCCTCATGTTTAGTCAAATAAGACTTTCCTCATCCTTTCTTCCTCCTCATGATTGACACCTAAATTTCAGGTGTCTATACACAGTAACAGAACATGACCCTTAGGGGGTTTTGTGGAAGCACTTTGTACTCATTATTCCTGTGTCAGTACTCATTGTGGCAGACATTGTCTTGTCTGATATTTCTGCTGCATTACCCTTCATGCAGGCACACATTGGGGTGTCCACTTTCCCATTTGAAAGTATAGCAGCAAGTCTGTCATGTCTTCAATTTCAGTACCTCCCTTTCATTTTAGCCACGAGAATCATTGCCAAGAGAACTTGCTCTATTGATTCAAAGGCTACTTCTCCTAGGTCCTTAATCACACATGCTGTAGGGTAACAAAGATAGCACAAGTTTTAGAAACTAAGATGGGGAAATTATTTATTCTATCAAAGTCATAACCATGACTACAGCATGAAATGATATCTTCCCATCATCCTTCTAATTACTTAAAGGGAGAGCATGGGGATGATTCTGACTAAAACTATTAAGAATTATTCAAGGAATTTTATGTATAAATATGTGTTCTCATCAGTAAATGATGAAATGTTTGTATAATCTTTGTAGATGTAGATATAAGTTTATGTAGCCTAGTGCATTGTGCTGATGACCTCTACATTATCTGTGTGGCCAGATTTGAACATGAACATGCACAGCTCATGTATTATGGAGTGGTCTCTAAAATGAGGTATCAGATGGATCTGTGTGTTGTAGGAAGAATGTAGTCGAGTCCAATTTAAATGTGTTTTTGTTGAAAAGTATCTGTAATCATGTTTACTATTTTACAAAAATATTGATAGTCATGTCTGTCCTTCACTCTATGTTAGTTATTTGTGGCAGAGAGAAAACAAGAGAGCCCAAGGACAGAGTAAAAATTGCACAATGTGGAGAGATTATCAATAGTGCCCACATTTGGCTTATTGTGATATAATTTACTGTTATTGTTATTGCCATGTAAGAAAGATCTTAGAAGATTAATATGAGAAACATGAAGAAAAATCTTTATATGTATTTTTCTATGACGTTAAAGTCAACTAAGATGTAATCTATCCTTTACCTATGACATATAATAATTATGTTTACAAACAGCTCTTGAGTTAATTTAAATAGAAGCAGATCATAGAGAGGAAAATATCCTTGTTAAGACAAAAATGAATGAAATAACATATGAAAATAGCATGGAGATCCATAGTATATTCATTTTCCAATGAATATTATTGGAAAAGATGCAGAAAATTTCTCTTACGCAGAAAAGAATAACGCTGGGAACAATACTTTTATGTGGGAGGTTTGCTACAGAGTACATGTATCTCTATCATATCTTTGTTTATGATATTTGCTAAATTCCATTTCACTGACAAAATACAAGAGAAACTATGAGTCATCGAAAAAAAATCCTAGAAAATACTCACTCAATAGTAAACTTAAAAAAATAACCAAGTTACATCATAATTGTGTAATTTTATCCACTGTTAGGACAATTATTCTGCTATAAATATTCTAGAGTATGGTTAGAATCTTATACAATATTACAACTATGATGATTTTTTTTCACAGCAATATTTAGCTAACTAATTATTTTGGCCGCACCTAAGGATGCTCAGGTCTTTTTTCTGGTTCTGTGCTCAGGGATTATTTGTGGTGGTGCTGGGGAAATTTATAAAGTGCTGGAGATCGAACTGGTTTCAGCTGCATGTAAGGCAAGTGCCTTAACTGCTATATGAATTCTCCCAGCATTGTTCATTATCAGTTTTATCCTCAAAGATGTTTAGTCTAGAAATTTAGTCACTAATTTTTGCAAACAATATTTTAAACTGTATTGAGGTAGGGATGACAAAATGGTAAGATATTTAAAGCATAGAGTTGCCCCCCCCCCCACAGAGGTGGGGCAGGAGGAGGTAAACTTGTGACATTAGTGGCAGGAAAAGTGCACAGGTGAAGGGTTGTGTACATTGTATGACAGAAATTCAATCATGAACAATTTTGTAATCATAGTGCTTAAATAAAGTAATACAAAAATCACCACATACCTGTTATAGTATATGCATATATTATGCTAAATAACAATATTGGACCCTATGTGCATTGAAATTCTACTTCTTTTATTTTTCTATAGGAGCCACTCTTGACAAATTGAGGGCCGGGGTTGAAAATTGGAAGGCTTGGGCCTCAGGCAATGCTGACCCGAAAGTGCTAAGCTGCTCATTTGGGCTCTTCTAATTATTCTGGGATTCACATTAATTGATTGAGGTGCAATGATTAATAATAACATTAGGGGCAGAAGAGATAGCATGGGGGTAAGGTGTTTGCCTTGCATGCAGAAGGTCGGTGGCTCGAACCCCGCATCCCATATGGTCCCCAGAGCCTTCCAGAAGCAATTTCTTAGCATAGAGTCAGTAGTAACCCCTGAGCGCAGCTCGGCACAGTATGATCCAAAAACAAAACAAAACAAAAAATGATAACATTAATAATAGTTTCATGCATGCATTATTCCAATAGTTCTAGTTATTCACCCACCAAAACAATACCTATTTCCTTCCACTAATATCTCAGGGACCACTTTCCTCTACTCCCTACCTCCTTCCACTTCCAGGTGAGCTCAGTTATGCAGATCTGTTCTATTATCTTCTGTCATTTGTTGTTCCCTTGCTATATTTATTTATAATTCACATATAAGGAAAATGATCATTTTGCATCTGCCCCTAGCCTCTGACTAACATCACTCAATACAGTTCTTTCCAGACTCATCCATGTAGCATGAGTTAAGATTTATTAAAGATGAGGAGTATTCAGTTATGCATATGTACTATAATTTTTTATTCAGCCATCTGTGCTTAGTCTCTTAGAGTATTTCCAGTTATTTTTTGGGCTATTGTGAATAGCAATATTGTGAAAAGCAATGGACATCAGGCTACAAATCAGGATTTCTTTTTGAAGTCCCATTGGTCCCTTGAGTAGATGCTGAAGAGTAAAATCTCTGAGCTATATGGAAACACAATTCTTGTTGAGAAGTATTGTTCTCCAAAGAGATTGAATCTATTGACATTCCCACTAACAGTGGATGATGGCTCATTATCTCTCACATCCATGCCATCACAGATTGATCGTGTTCTTTCTTATGTGTGCCAATCTCATAAGTATCTTGTGGTAAACTGCTGAGTCAACTCATGCAAAGTTCTTAGAAAAGTGGCTGGCAAACAGAAATGCCTTGTCTATACTCAGGGCTTACATTTGGCTCTGCTCTCAAGGATCATTCTTGGAGAGGGTTAGAGGGCTATATGTGGTGCCAGTGATTAATCTTGGGCCAGCTGCTGCAAAGCAAGCCCCTGACCTGTTGTACTCTATGCCGTGGCCCAATGAATGTTTTATAATTTTACATTTTTTTTCAAACAAAGCAGATTGAACTCGTAGCTGAAGGGTGACAGCTGAGTTTTAAAAAATGGCAAAAATGATCTATTCTTACAAAAACCATGATTTCCAATTTCCAGATGAAGCTAAATTGTCACACAACGGACAGCATAGAGTACCTAAATCTGCATTCCTTCCGGAGTATTCTCACAAGCATTTCTGTGATGCCTTTGGAACACTAGGTGGCAGTGTTAGCACAAGATGAGGACAAAGCTATTGGATTTCTGATTTTGCACCTCTTTCAGTTTTAACTTTCTAGTCAGTCTTTGAATAACAACAGATCCATCCTACATCAGTAGTCTGGGCACACCCCAGTGCTGAAAGCTTCAGGAGACTGACTGAGGATTAACAGGAAATTTAAATGATCATCGCCTCCACGGAGTAAATCTAGTCTGTTGCAACTTGGAAAAGCAAGAAAGTCTTATTCCTTTATCAAGCAGTTACAACAGTCCATAGGATGTTTGCTTTTATTTCCCTCCAAGAGAATAAATTGAGGAACCCGCTAGTTCACTCAGCAGCAGCCTGGATAACCTATGACTCTTCCAGAAAGCAGAGACTGCTTTGAGAGAACGTCTTGTTAGGGCACTACCCAAATTCCCTCAGCTTCTCTTTGTAGTAACTTTGACTATGGCCATTCCTTATTGGGAAGGCAAGAATTTGTCAGGGTTATCATCCTGATTTAAAAACTTCTTGTTTCTTCTTATTTGGGGGTGGGGGGATAGTACAATTGATAAAATGCTTGCATTGCATGCAGTTGATCAATTTTGATCCCAGTCACCTCATCTGGGCCCCCGCTCAGAAATGGTCCCTCCAGGAATGATCTCTGCAGTGCCAGATGTAAGTCCTGAGCACCACTATGTAAAGCCCCAAACCAGCTAACTACAAACCCTTCTCCAAAGGAAAAAGAAAAAAAAACGTATCTTCCTGTTGAACTTTATGGGGAGAATTTTTGACATAACAGTTGATTGCTGCAATTCTCATCTGCAGAAATGAAAACTGAAGTGATGCAAGTTAAAACCCTGGGAAGATGAGGGTTGCCCTATATTTCCTTTGAACAGTTTTTACAGTGCTCATTGAGTAATCACTGTTGTATCTGGTTAAATCTTTTTCTCCCTCATCTCCCCATTTATCTCTTTGTCTCCAAATCAGTCTACCTGTCTACCTGTCTATGCACAGTTTTTGTGTTCACTGAACCCACAAATATGTTTTCAGTCACTACCAGGTACAGATCTTAACAAAGTGCGTAAAGCTTTGGACAAAGTAGTTGAACTGGCCCCTTTCAGGAAGCTTTTATTATATTGAGAGACAATCAGTAAGAAAGGTGGTTATGGCTTTGATATAAAGTAGTATAAAGAATTAAAATAAAGATGGAACATAGGGGCCCGAGTGATAGCACAGCAGTAGGGCATTTGCCTTGCATGTGCCTGACCCAAGATGGACCTGGATTTGATCCCCATGCCCCATATGGCCCTTCAAGCCAGGAGCAATTTCTGAGCACATAACCCCTGAACATCACTGGGTGTGGCACCAAAACATAAAACAAAGAAAAAGATGGGAGACCAAAAGTATTTTTTTTCTGGAGGTGGGGGGAGGGCATCCTCTGCAATGCTTAGGGTTTTTTTCCTTGATCTGCACTCAGGAATTACTCCTGGTCATGCTCAGGACAATATGGGCTGCTAGGTTTTGAACACAGGTTAGCTGAGTGTAAGATAAGCATTCTGCTTGCTGTACTATTACTGGGGCCCATAGTTTTTATTTTAATTAATTAATCATTTTTTTAAATTGTTTTTTCAAAGTTATTCATAGTCAAATTTTAGACATACAATGTTTTAGCTCTAATTTGTAATAAATTCCCTCCAACAATGTTCCCAGAGTCCTTCCCATACCTCCCACTAACTACCCCCTCCAGCCTACCATTATGACAGGCACCTTTTTAACTTTGGTTGTCAAAGATTGGCTCTCATGATTTCACCATTGTTGACATTGTGGTTTAGATATTTAGTTCTGTCTTCCCTTAACACCATCAATCCACCTGAATCTTCCTGACTCATATTGGGGGGTTTGCTTTTGATAGGATAGCCTGACAAAAAGTCTTGTGTTTGGTGATGTCTGAGCACAGGCATGAATTGTTATAGTTGTCTACCACCCACTCCACCCTCCCCTCCACAGTCCATATGATAAACCCTAAGGCACAATGTAATGTTATTGGGAGATCTTTGCAGAAGTCATGTATAATCACATTTTGGACTGCCACCTTGTAAAGGAGCCTCCAGAGAGTTTACTTGTCTCTTCCACCAAGTGAGGACACAGAAAAGACGATGCCTAAGAACCAGGACCAGCACTTCACCCAACAGTAAACCTAGTCTCTCCCTGAACTTCGCCTTTACAGCGTCCAGAACTCCAAGTGATTTATATATGCTATCTGTGAGCTATCAGTCTATGAAACTCCATCACCTTGAGCAGACTAAGACATGAATGAAGTGAGGCAATGAAATTTGAAACTTTTTAGGGTAGGACATTTTCAGAGGGAAGAACAGACAAGCACACTTAAAGAAATGAGGGATAATTCAGATTGATGGAGCCCAAAACTTCTGAACATTTGTCACTTTTTTTTTTTTATTTTGGGCCACACCGTTTGATGCTCAGGGGTTACTCCTGGCTAAGCGCTCAGAAATTGCCCCTGGCTTGGGGGGACCATATGGGATGCTGGGGAATCGAACCGCTGTCCTTCCTTGGCTAGTGCTTGCAAGGCAGACACCTTACTTCTAGCGCCACCTCGCTGGCCCCCATTTGTTACTCTTAAGAGAGATTACAAATTAGATACAAGAGTGAATATTTAAAGTAATAGAATCCTGCAAAAAATACAAAAAACTGCAAAATAGGAAACCTGACAGATTATTGTACATGTACCAGCGTCCAGTAGGAGCCATTTACTCTTCAACTAAGCAGTATAATAAAATAATATTTTTCCTCTATTTTTTGACTGTGTACTTTGATCCCTTCTTCAAAAGGCTCTAATAGTAAAATGCATATTTATAGATATATTAGAAAGATAATCCAGAACACCCTGGAGTGAAAAGTAGAAACTTGAGACTGATTCCTTTAGATCAGTTGGCCATCCTGACACTCCTAAATGTTCAGAAACAAATGAACTAACAGAATGGTCAGCTACCAGTAAGAGTTTACTGAACCTTCTGAAAATGACTTCTTAATGACCTTATTGGAGATACAATAATTTTCACAAATTTGCTTCTTTCTCTACTTGTTTTTTCCCTTCTATTCTTCTTTTTAAATTTTTTTTGTTTGTTTCTTGGGCCACACCCGTTTGATGCTCAGGGGTTACTCCTGGCTAAGCGCTCAGAAAGTGCCGCTGCCTTGGGGGGAACCATATGGGATGCTGGGGGATTGAACCTCAGTCCTTCCTTGACTAGCGCTTGCAAGGCAGACACCTTACCTCTAGCGCCACCTCTCTGGCCCCTAAATATTTTTTAAATAAATTTTCTGGGGGCCCGGGAGATAGCATGGAGGTAAGGCGTTTGCCTTTCATGCAAAAGGTCATGGGTTCGAATCCCGGTGCCCCAGATGGTCCCCCGTGCCTGCCAGGAGCAATTTCTGAGTATGGAGCCAGGAGTAACCCCTGAGCACTGCTGGGTGTGACCCCAAACCCAAAATAAATAAATAAATAAATAAATAAATAAATAAATAAATAAATAAATTTTCTCCCACTTACCAGGAAACGAATTATGATTAGCTGTGTTGACTATTGGCAGATACATATCTTTAAAGTAAATGAAATAAAAAATTTAAATAAAGTAAATTAAATTAAAAAAGAAAGATAATTTAAACTTTCCTTCAGTATGGTGGAACAATTTGCACTTCAGATTTTCCCTTTTAGTTATATAATCTAAATTTCCAGTCTCAAAACTGGAAAATTTTCTCCATATTTTCCTGCTCACACAGGTTTGTAAGATTTAGAAACATTTTCTCCAGTAGCTTCTGACTTTGTTCAATCCTTGTTTTCTTCCAGCTACGATACACAGTTAAAATTGGGTGCCAATGGATCAGAATCCTACCTCATTTGACATTTGACCTCATGCCTTTCCTTCCCAATATTGTACATGGGTTAGTAAGTAGGAGGACAGGCATCTCTTGGAAGCTCTTTCTGTAAACAGACAGCTAACAACACACAGAAAACCCTGCAAGCTACATGGCTGTATTGCACTTATATGCATAATACATCTCCAAATCAACATTTCTTTAGACATACTGAACTTGTTCACAACTCTACTGCACTCTGAAAAGAGGTGATGAGCAGAGCAAATTCATTATGATGCAAATATTTTTCTTTGGTGAGTTTTACAAGGTAACATTTCCCTCTATACAACGAGGGGTTCTGAACTGTAAATTCTGTAAATTTTTAAATTCTATGATAAATCCTCCTCTTCTAAAAATAGAAACTGCTCAGATCCCAGGGTTAAGTACTTGAAGAAAAAGAAGGTTCAGGATGGGGTGATTTGTTTAACAGGATGTCACTAAAAAGGAATTCCATGAGCCAAGGTAGATTGAGATACTAAATTAAATAGCTGTGTTTTGTCAATGGGGTGACTTGAAACCATGAGCTTAATAGTGTGTGTGTATTTGTTCATTTCATTGTAGACCATAGTTTAATTAATGTTTAAATATTTAAAAAAATATGTAGCATCCACTTAGAAAGCTTGCTAATTACATGTGACTTTTTAGGCTAAAACAAACTTCCAGAAGCATTTCTTCTCTGCAATGGCCTATCTTAGGGATACAAGTTTTTTTCATGGGTTTTCTCTGGAGATAATTGAGAGATGTTCATTAAGGTTCTAAAAGTGGTCCCAGAAGAATGAAAGCTGTGCTCAAAATAAAAACAAGAGAACTACTCTGGGATTGGGTGTTTGAGGAAGTAAAGGTTTCCTTTATCTTGTTCTTCCTTCCAAAGCTTATTTAAGGAAGATAACCTGTAGCTGAACCTTTGTCTCAGTGGACCAGCCAACAAGGAATTTGGTTAATTACCTTGGCTCCTCCAGAGAGTTTAAAAATCCTCTTTAAAAATATATCCATTCTTGGGACTAGAGAGTGTTATATTGAGCAAAGTCTTTCAGTCAGAAGGAGAGGAATAATACGAAATAATTTCTCTCATATATGGGATATAAAGAAACACAGGAGGGGAGTAACAAATGATCAAAGACAACAGAACATGGAAAATGGCCAATAGAAATAAGTTTACCAAGTGGAGTGAACATGATGTGAGTCCTTGATGGAGGAACACTAACACTTGCTGGTGATTATGGTATAAATAATGTGGTATATATATTGCACATAAATATGCACGATTGTTTATGATAAACTGTACCATGAGCAGTATTGCTAATAATGGTGCCACAATAAAAATTAGACGAAAAGAAAAACAAATAAGAATATCCTTGGGCTATTTCTATATCTGTGACTTCTGTGAACACATAGACAAAAGGATTCTTAAGGGCAAGGATCCAAGATCTCCTAACCTCTTGGCTTGCTGCTCATAAAGCTCTTTCTCTACAGGCCATCTGTGTCTGAATTGATTATGCTCCTTTGAACACTCATACTTATAATTTCATTCTGTAATATGGATCCTGTGTTGACCAGCATAACACTTTTATAATATGATTTTAATATTATATTTAATGTGATAATATTATTTTTCCATATTCCAGGTTGTTTGCATGGCCTCCTGATAGGAACAGACATGGTTGTTAGGAGTGCAGGTTTTGGAACAGAATTGTCTTTTTTGAAGACCTTGCCATTAATTTTTAGAGATGATTAATATTATATGTCCATTTCTTTCTCCATAGAATGTGTAGTACATAAATCATGCACTAATTGAGTTAACTTTTGGCAATGGTCATAACTTGGCACCAAGGAAGAGGTAGTACATACTCACTACCTGAATGATATCTCCATAAAATTCCTCCTCAGCCTTTTCCATTTGCCATCATCAGTCCTCACTAATGAAACAAGTTTTTGGCATTCATAGTGCTACTTCTGGAACATATCTGAATACAACTACTTAGAATGATACCTGCCACTAGGTCTCTTGGGAGCTGTGGTCTAGTCATATTTGGGGGGAAAGTCTTTTAACAATAATTTTTCTCTGTGAATAAATCCATAAAAATGTGACTGTTCATTTGAACAAGGAGTGAGGGAAAAGGAAAAAAATCTACCTCTTTGTATGCCCCTTAATATTATTTGCCCTAAAGTTAGGCCTGGAGATAGATTTAGGTTTAGGGTAAAGATGAAGATATTGCAGAAGTTTGGAATAAGAGGGTGAAGCTGAATATTAGGGATAATGTTGAGGAAACACCTAGGCCTATGGTTAAATTTAGAGTTAGGGTTAGAATAAGCGTTAGGTCTTAGGATAGAGCTATGATTAGTGTTAAGGTTAAGGTTAGGTCCAGGGGTAGACCTAGCAAAAATTGTGAATGAAAATTTGGTCAGGATAATTGTTTGATAATTAATTATGATAAGGAAAAGCCTAAGGTAATGGTTAATATTAGGTTTAGGCTTCAGGTTAAAGTTAGGGATATGGTTAATGGTAGTCTTAGAATTTAGGTATGATTAAAACGCTTGCTGTGAAAGGGCTAAGGTGAATGTTAGGTTTAGGATAATTGGTGTTATTAGACCAAAGCTCGGATAAATATTAGACCTCATAATATAACCCCTACATCCTCCCTCTCCTTAACTTTCTTTCTTACCTTCTACTATGGTCTTACCTTAAGACTAGCCCTAACCTTATTCTAACTTTTACTCTAACTATATACATTAAGCTAACCATAGTGTTATCTATTATCCTGTCTTTAAGTCTCACTTTCTGCTATGATCTGCACTAATTCAAACACAATCCTAACCCTGACCCTATTCTAACTATAAACCTTGACCTTGGGGCCGGGCAGTGGCGCTGGAGGTAAGGTGCCTGCCTTGCCTTGTGCTAACCGAGGACGGACCACGGTTCGATCCCCCGGTTCCCCATATGGTCCCCCGTGCCTGCCAGGAGCGACTTCTGAGCGAATAGCCAGGAGTAACCCCTGAGCGTCACCGGGTGTGGCCCAAAAAACCAAAAAAAAAAAAAAAACCTTGACCTAAATGTATTAGGAATGCTAGGTCTACCTCTGCCAATTACCCTACTCATAATAGTCACTCTCACTTTATTTATTTATTTTTTGAAAAGAGTTTATTCAGAACTAACAACATGAAACTCTTTTGTTTGTTTGTTTTTTGGGGGTCACAGCTCGCAGTGCTGAGAGGCTACTCCTGGCTCTATGCTCAGAAATCGCCCTTGGCAGGCTCAGGGGACCATATGGAATGCTGGGATTTGAACCACCATCCTTCTGTATGCAATGCAAATGCCTTACCTCCATGCTATTTCTCCAACCCTCACTTTATTTTTTTATCCTAATTTTCCAGTGCCCATCCTATTCTCTACCATTAGTCTAAACCTAACATTTGCCTTCATCTTATTGCTCATCCTCACTTTCTACTGTGGACTTATCTTTATCCTAACTGTAGATCTAACCTAACCTAACCTAACCTCTAGCCCAACACAAACCCTAATGCTCATCCTAGCCCTAAATTTACATGTTCTATCTTTGGGCAACCTCCCAAAGCCTTCTAATTTTATAAAATAGTTTGGAAGCCCTATCAAATTAGCCAATTCTCTTTCCTTAATTTCAAAATAAAAAGCAAATGTTTTCTTCCTGTACTTATGCCAATTTGTTATGTTAGTGGGGATAGACTTATGGAAGATATTCGTCCTTACAGAGTCATAATCTGCCGTAACTACCTACCATCTAACTAAAGTA
>PVKC010025225.1:0-16575 GCA_004027635.1 Crocidura indochinensis
CTTCCTTCCTTCCTTCCTTCCTTCCTTCCTTCCTTCCTTCCTTCCTTCCTTCCAAGTTTGAATTCTCTTTCAACTTCAAGCATTTCTTTTTCTTTTTGGGTTACACCTAGCAATGCTCAGGGTTTACTCATGGCTCTTCTGGTGGTACTTGGGGTATATGGATGACATATGGTACTGTGGGTTACATGGGATGCTGAGGATCGAGCTCAGATTGGCCACTTGCAAGACAAGTGACCTACCCGCTGTACTATGGCTCCAGCCCAATGTCTATCAGGAAATTCTGTCCATTTGTCCCTGGAACTCTATCTTTCACCCTCTTTCCAAAGGCATATAGTCACATATAGTTACACCCAGTCAAGGTATAACCTCTGTTTTTTCACTGACATCAGAGATTTTATACAAATCACTTTGTATTATTCTTGTTACAAGGTGGGAACAGTAAGGTGACTCGCATTTTAGAAATAATATTTTAGTCCGGAGTCATTTAAGACTCACAGGATGTTGCCTAAACAGTGTGTCGGAGCTCACGCCTCCAGCGACAGCCACCTCTTCCAGCCATACTGCATTGTCAGGAGTAGAAAACTGACTTTGGAACAATGTCACCCACCTTTGGTGGATTGTATCAGTTTGTATATTGCCTCTTTAAACACACACACACACACACACACACACACATCTATTCCTGTGACATTTTATCCCAGGTAGAGATTAGAAGCAGTCTTCAGAGTGCATACAATTTTATCCTCACAAAAGTGCTCCCTTGGGCTCTCCCAGAATCACCCCTTTGCCCCTTACCCCTGGTTAAGCTGCTGATCTGCTCTCCATCACTGTCATTTTATCCCATTGAGAAAGTGAGGCCAATGGAATCATGTAGCAGGTAAGCTTGGGGGGAGCCTCTCTCTCACCCCATATAGCTCCCATGAGATGTACCAGGTGGTGGGTAGTGAGAGTTCTTTCTATTAATCCCCCCCACTCTCTTCTGCTGAAGAAGAAGCTGAAGGCTAAGGAGTTGCATCTAAGTTAAGGTGAGTAGAAATAAAGTGCAAGGGCCAGAGAGATAGCATAGCATAGAGTTCATGCAGAAGGACAGTGGTTCAAATCCTGGCGTCCCATGTGGTCCCCCTGAGCCTGCCAGGAGTGATTTCTGAGCAAAGAACTAGGAGTAACCCCTCAGCGCTGCCAGGTGTGACCCCCCCAAAAAAAAGAAAAGAAAAAGAAATAAAGTGCAGAGAGATTGCAAAAAGGCATTGAAGACCTACTAGAATCAGGGAGGTAAAGTGATGCACCCGAGGTCATCCTCGGGTAATTTAAGTAGCAATTTAAAATCCTTGAGGGCCAGAGTGACAGTACAATGAGTAGGGTCTTGCTTTTTACATTGGACAATCCAGGTTCTATTCCCAGAAGCCCATATGATCCTTGAGTCCCCTGGGAATAGTTCCCGAGTGCAAGCAAATCCAGGATTAAGTTCTGAGCACTATTGGGTGTGGCCACAAAACAAACAAACCAAAAATCCAAGGGCCAGAAAGAAATTATAGGGGTTAAGGTGCTTGCCTTGGATGTGTTTCAGCCTAGCTCAATGCCTGGCACCATATTAATACCTGCCACTGTATTTTGGTCCCCAAAGCATTTCCAGGAGCAAAAATCTCTGAGCCCAAATCCAGGAAAAATATTCCCAGGGTACATTTGAGTTTGGCTCTTCTCTCCCCCAAAGAAGATTTGAAATGTTGGATTCAGAAGCTGCATGCCAAACCTGTACTTCAAAATAATGAACCAAGACCAGGGAAAAGGTTCAAATTCTTGGAGAACAGACTTTGGATTTTAAACCCCACCGTTGCCTAGTCTACTGAGCACCACCAGTAGAACCTCTGGGCAGCTCACTGGGAATGTATCAGGTGTGGCACCCCACAAATACAACAAGTAAAATTAACCCCTTAAGGAGAATGAAGGCTCTTGAAAGATGCTCTGTGTTGGAGCTGGGAGTTAGTGATTTCCAAGGAGCAAGATTCATGTCCCTTAAATGTTGCAGAACTGGGAGAATGAGATCCTACAAAGCTGAGCCTTTGTCTAGACCTGTTGGTCTCTGAACCCCACTGCCACTGCCTGCTATGCTTCTCTAGTAGATCAAAATGTCCTGCTAGGAGCCAGGGTGATAGGACATCATATTAGGCATTTGCCTTGCACAACTCTGGGCTGGGTTCAGTTTCTGGCACCACATAGGGTTCCCTGAGCACCACCAGAGTGACCCCTGATCAAAGAGTCAGGAGTAATCCCTGAACACTTCTGGATGTATCCTCATAACTGAAAACTGAAAAGCTACTTTCTGCTACTTTCCCCCAGAGCCCTCTGTTCCTGGTCTTCTTTGCTTCTGTTTCTACTGTCAACGTGTGGCTGTCAACCTGAGCTGGCCATAGTTCCCCTGTCTCTCTTTCCTTCACTCAAAAGTGCCCCCATTCTGGGTTTCATCTTCTTTCAGAAACAGGCATCTGTCCATGAGAGGACAGAGGCTGTGCCCAGCCCTGAGCTGGGCCCAGGTGGCAAAAACAAACCATTTATCCCTCAGAGACCATCTTCCTGGCAGGTTGCTGGGCCCATCTGGGGAAATCTTGCTACACAGAGAGGTACATGGACCAAGATGAGAGGCAAAGTCTCTGCCTTTGGATTCTTGAAGTGGGGGGGGGGGGCAGCGTTCTGGTCCTGGACAGACAGCTCAGGCCAATGGAACTACAGACCATATGCTGAGGGACTTACTGAACAATGAGGCATTTTTGCCCAGTACTGGAGACTGGAAGTGCCAGAACATGTCCCAGCTGCGCTGGTGTCTGGTGCAGACTGTGGTCCTGGATTGTGGCTGGTCCACTTCTCACTGCTCCATCAGAGACCTTGGCACTCATACTTGGATAGAGAGAATGAGAGAGAATTCAAGTACCAGGAACTTCTCTCAGGAAGACAAACTCTATGGGATTGCAGCCTCTTGGTCTCTTCATCACCTCCCCAGAATTGACCCATCTTTTGGGTATAGTCATGTGAACTATGCTACAGGACCTGAGGAGGGGAGAGGGAGACCTGCAGTGACACTGGCCAGGATCAGCATGTTCTTGACCTCAATTTCTCCATCTGTAAAATGGGACTGATTAAAAAGCAGTTCTATGGGGGAATCACCCCCCTTCTACCAGACTGAGAAAGAGGCTTCCTGCAGACAGGCCTTCTCCAGGGGTCAGGCTCAAGAGGAGAGAGAGGTGGCAGTTTTCCAATAAAGGGCTCATGACCTCATCACTGCCTGCTCATTGTACTATTTTTCAGGCCCTTCCTAGCTTCCATCCAGAGTGGGGACGTGAGTAAATGTTGCCCACAACAGGCATTAATCCTCAGTGCTGCGGCTCCTTCAACATCCCAGAACTCCTAAGCCCCTACTTACCCAGATCAGCACAAAATCTTCAGGCTCATTAGATACTGCCCACTGCCCAGTAAAACCAAAAACCAATCACATTCACTTTCCGCTCTAGGAGAACCCAATCATTGCACCCACAGTGCTACCCATTGAAGGTGCTACCAATTACCCAGCCAGGGCTTCAGAAAGAGGCAGCCAGGAGGGCTAGAGGTTGAGAGGATGGGGTGTGGGGTCGGGAGAAGAGAAACCTGTGTACCATGGAAGTCAGTTCTGTCTTGGGGCTTGGGTCCTTCCTCACTGCAGTCAGGCTCTTTGGACTTCCTATCCTGCATCTGTATCTTATCCTCCCTCTAAGACCAACCTGCAAATTTTATTTATTTCTAGTTCTTTGGGCTTTTGGGTGGCTATATCCAAAAGTGTTCAGGGCTTACTCTTTACTCGGTGCTTGGGGATCACTTTAGGCTGGGCACAGGTGTCTAGGACTGAACGCTATTTGGCTACATGAAAGGCAAAAATGCCCTACTCATTAGGCCTATGCATTTGAGCTGGGATCTTGCACCAGAGTGAATAAGCATCATGCCCATGGCCTATCCAGGAGGTCTCTGCTCAAAGTTGTCTATCTCCTCTTCAATAACACTAAGAATATTTCATTTTTGCAGGCCTAAGAGGGAGCTTAATGGGTTGAGAACAAGTTTTGCATGCAGGAGGCCCGAGTTTATTTCCACTACTACATGGTCTCTAAGAGGGAAGAGCAACAAACTCAATAGATTGGAGCCTGTTGGAGGGAAAGAGACCTGGAGAAGTCAGTCACAGTTTAAAGTCATTGGGCTCTGAGCAGCCAGAGAGATAGCATTGAAGTTAAGGCACTTGCTTTGCATGCAGCTAACCTGGGTTCAATCCCTGGTACTACACATGGTTCCCTGAACTCTGCCAGAAGTGATTCATGTATATGGAGTCAGGACTAAGTCCAAAGCACAATCTAGTATGTCTTCCAAAAGCAAAGGATATAATGTGACTCTGAGTGGGGAGAAGGAAAATTGGACTTTGGAGTTGTCTGATGAGCATTTAGTTCCTCCTAATTAAAATAGTCCTCAGCTTGGGAAAAAGTGCCTGTGTGAGTCTGGGAAATAAAGTTCTGTATCAAGGTGAAGGGAAGAATGTTTAATTCCCACCGCTCAGTGATGGCCACTGCTGACGTTCTAATGCATTTCCTGAGTCACAGACACCTCTATTTTTATAGGAAAGTCAGAATTAGGCGCCACGAAAAAGGCTACAGTCTGGTTTTCCACTTAACATTCTAGCAGAAGCATTTTCCCAGGCAGTAAACGGTACCTGCAGTCATGCTCAGAGACCCCCCTGCTAGCATGGCCACCTGTGTTTTTCCAGCCCCTTTGCACACTGGGAAATGATCCATTAAGTGCTAGAACACTCTGCTAGACCTACCAGGGCAAAGTCCCTCCTGGCCTCTGCTCTAAGACCAGGGTCTTGCTTAGAGCTCCGTATAGGAAGGGGCCAATCAATAGGAGTTGAATGCATAAATAAAACATGGTAAAGGAAGGAATGCTGTGCAAATAATGCAGGAGAGAGGCAGGCAAATCTTTTGCAACAGATGCAAAATAGAGGTCACTGCAAAAGCAAATGCCTGAATGTCAGGTTCATGGGTGGCAGTTGTACCTCCCCTTTCAATAGCCCCTTCCAATCCTCCCCACGTCCAGCAGCTGCTTGGAGGTGCTTCAGCCCCTCAACTTGGAAACCTTTCAGGGGCGCCTCTGATCTCCAGGGCTCTGAGTCACTCTAGGGTTGGAAATTAGCTCTCACCACCAAGCTGGGCTTTGAACACAGCCCAAACAAATTGCTGCGCTGGTCTCTGGAGGGAGGTGTCATTTCATCCACAGACAAGGCAGGCGATGAAAGTCTGTTGTGCTGGAGAGTTCTGGGGAGAGGCAGGGAAGAGCTCTGAGGTGAGCTCTTTAGTGAGCACCATGATGCCATCCTTCAAATCTCAGGCCCCTTGGACGTCGCCAGGGTGTAGTCAATGCCTGGCAGGCATTTTCTCTTGGGTTGGAGAATTTCAACTCACTGAGCTTGTATTTGGATCTTGTTGTGTCTTATTTGGGCTCCAGGACCCTGAGAGGAACAGGGGGTCCTAATAGAAATCCCCCTTTCGGTTTTTGAGGATTGAGTCAGTCAAAGCACAGCAATGCCAGGTAGAAAGTTCGACACAATCCAGGTTTGTCATTGAAGAATCTCTAGATCGATTCCTCACCACTTGCTAAACTTCACCTGCTCCAATCACCAAAAGGTTGATCTTTGTGGCCTTGCAGTCATCCCTACAGAAGATCCAAATCTGGGATTCAATGTCTCAATGAGTGGAGGACCAGTTATAGCTCCAAGAATGCCTAAGGATCTCCTGAGACAGAAGTGGAGACCAAAGTTAGTGAGGTGACACCAGAAATCAGCTAATCTGGGTGCCAGATGTCTTCCCACCCCATAAGAGCTCTCTCTACAGATCCCTTTAAGCCTAGGTCTTTGCAGATGAATATAATTGAACTCATACACCTTTTTTTCTGGTAAGATCCATGATTGTTCCCATGTGCACAGCAGGAAACTGAGGTATGATTCTCCTGCACAATGTCTTGACTAGAGTAGAGATTCAAAGTCAGAGAAAAGGTTAGGCTGGATCCACTTTCCTCACCTAAGTGCCATGTGAGAGAGCAGGCTGCGGTGTCTGACTCAGGCCAAGTGAGTGATTCAAGATGGTGCTGGAGAAGGCTAAGGTGGACATGCCTTAAGGATGGGTCTGCCCAGACTCTGGCTTGTATTTATATACACAGTGATTTCAGCAGCAAGGACCAACTCACAGGTAACAGTAGCTGGTGTCAAACCATCCTTGCCCTCTGGGGCTCCCAGTGACACAGGAGTCAGAGGAGAGGTAAATGATCGAGTGCTGTCCCATATAGGATCATTATAGGAGACTCATTTTTTTTTTTTTTGGTTTTTGGGCCACACCCAGTGACACTCAGGGGTTACTCCTGGTTATGCACTCAGAAGTCGCCCCTGGCCTGGGGGACCATATGGTGCACAGGGGATCGAACCGCGGTCCCTCCAAGGCTAGCTCAGTAAGGCAGGCACCTTACCTCCAGCGCCACCGTCCGGCCCCCTGAGACTCATTTTTTTATCTAGAATTTCAATGGCCTGCTAGGGTGCATCTGGCTGGTCTCACTCAACTAGGCAAATCTGTCTTGGAGAGAAATGCTATGTCCTGAGGCAGCTGGTTCAGAACAAACACCTAGTGTTAGTGGTAATTGTCACCATAAAGGAGACTGTGCACACCTTTGACTTTGGGGGCTCAGGAACACAATTTACAGCGAAGTGCTGTTAACTGTTTCTCCAAGAGGCCCTGTATACAGCTTCCCCATTCACCCAAGAGTCCCATTAGAACAGAAACTCCTGTTCTAACCAGAGGTAGGTTGGCATGGATCCTTCTGCAGTTTAAGTACAACACCTTGAACTGGAGTGATGGTATAGTGTGGAGGGCATTTTCCTTGCATACAGTTGACCTGGTTCAATCTCTGGCATCCTATATGATTCCCTGAGCTTTCCGGGAGTGATTCGTAAGTACAGAGCCAGGAGTAACCCCTGAGTACTGCCAGGTGTGGCCTCCTCCCCCCAAAAGTTAACAAGCAGGGCACCTCTGAGCTTGCTTTAAGAATCAGCCCCTGTACCAAATCAGGAAGACTCAAAGACATGGAGGTAGGCTCTGATTCTTCTATATGGGACAGCCCCAGCTACTTGACTGCTGGCAATACCATTAGCAGCCAGAAATTAGAATTGATATCCCTTTGGTTGGAAAAGAAATGCCCCCCCACCAAAAAAATTAGGTGTGAGCTTTAAACTATAGATCTTCCTTGATACTCTCCTAGTCCCATCGTTCCATTTCACAGATGAGAACACTCAGGCCACAGAGGGCCAGGATAGTTTCCCCTAGCCTGAAAAGGGATGGATTCTTCCCAGTTCTCATAGCTCCATCTGCTCTAGCTTGAAATCTCATCAGGTGGGGTTCCCCTGGGAACCCCTAGCCAGCACTTGTGGCAGGGGAATTGGGGAGACTATAAAACAGACCTTCCCAGGCGTTCCAGAATTTTTGCTTCCTGGCTACACTCTGGGCCAGGAAACATGAAGAGAACACATGCTGTTGAAGCTCCTCTTGCTGGGAAAGCTTTTCAAGGCAGCAGAACACTCTCTTTTGGTTCCCCTGGCCCTGTGGCTTGAGCTTTCTTCTCACCTGCTAATGAGAATTCCTGATTCTCCAGCTTTACTCTTCTCCAGCTGCTTCTGGGGTAGATGGAGGAAAGTTCTGGCCATTCCTGCCCACGAATCTCAGTTCAGGGTTGAGGAAGTTGAAACAATAAATCAGACTCTTTTAATGAGGGGAAAGTGAAGATACTCCAAATATTTATTTCAATCTGGTCATTTTAAAATTTAATTTAAATAGACAGGCACATAACTCAGCCCCCATACACTTTTTCCTGTAGCAGGGCCCTTCATTTTTAATAATTTTATTATTTTGTAATTGTATTATGATTTGTAATTATAAATATTACTACAAAGCCATAAAATGTAAGTTATAAGCATGAGTTTAATAGGAACATAAAATGCACTTGCTTTGCTATAGAAAGTAGCATCCTAAGAGTGGGTTTATATATAAATTCTGTATTAGTTTTACAAATGGCAATGTGGACTAAGAGAGAGATTCAGAATGAGAATATTTTTAATAAATTGAGTTCTGAAATTTTTCCTGTGCTACATCAACCAGAAGATATCCAACTTTGTCTGCCTGAACATCCTTAGTCTGGAAGCATCTGCTTCAAGGTGTCTCATGGTCATGATCTAGCTGCTATGTTGCAGCTATTGCATATGTGATCTCTGCAAAGGAGATAGGACAAATGCATGCACGTCATTGGAATTCTCTCTTCTACAGTATTGATAGATGAGTGGATCATGAAGATGAGGGTATATATGCACAATAGAATACTACACAGCTATCAGGAATGATGAAGCCATGCAACTCACCACAACACAAATGGGACTGGAAGACATCATATCAAATGAAGTAAGCCAGAAGATAAAGAATAAACACAAGATGGGTTGACTTATATCACTTAAATTAACCACATGAGGGAATCCAATAGTTTAAAGGAGGGATTCCTAGATTACCTTTGATCCCAGATGATAGGGAGGAGAAGGAAATCATTGAAATGGAGAGAAGAAGGAGAAAGGAGAGGAGAGGTAGATAAGAAATACAGGAGGGGGTCAAGGCAAGTCAGGGACATAGGTGATGTTAAAGAAGGACAGAACTAAATATCCAAACCAGAGTCAAGAACACTAAAATCATGAGACCCAAATACTAACAACAAAATTCACAAAGGTGCCTGTTAAGATGGCAGGCTGGGGCGGGGAGTGGGAGGATAGAGAAGGAATTTTGACTCTGGTGGTGGGACAGTCTGGAATAGTGATGTCTAAATTCAGCTACATGGGGCCCGGGAGATAGCATGGAGGTAAGGCATTTGCCTTTCATGCAAAAGGTCATCAGTTCAAATCCCGGTGCCCCTTATGGTCCCCCGTGCCTGCCAGGAGCAATTTCTGAGCATGGAGCCAGGAGTAACCCCTGAGCACTGCCGGGTGTGACTCCCCCCCAAAAATAAAAAATAAATAAAAAATAAATTCAGCTACAAACAACTTTGTGAATCATTTTATTTATTTTTATAACATTTTTGTTTTGTTTTGGGTCCACACCCGGTGACACTTAAGGGTTATTCCTGGCTATCTGCTCAGAAATCGCTCCTAGCTAGGTACGAGGTAAAAGCCCTACCTCTGTTCTATCACTCCTGTCCTTGTGAATTATTTTAATTTAAAAAATTAAAATATATAAAAGGAATTAAATCTTCCACAGGAAATTCCAATGAAAAAAAAGAAAAGTTTCACTCTACAACTTCCAGTTCTGTTTGACAGACAAAATTGTTAGAATGGACAGGAGGGATTGAAATGTTCTCACTGAAAAGAACATCTGAAATCAAATTGAGGGGGAGTCTGAGCTCTTGGACGAAGGGGGTTGGTTTCTGGAGAATGGTCTCGCTCCCCTTGGTCTGTGTCTTAACTGGCATGCCCCATCATTCCAAATGGCTTGTGCAATGACCAGCCTTTGCTGGTCAGCAGGTACTGTGGTGACTTCACTCTTGACACCATTGCCTCCACTTCTATTGTCTGTCTTTTGGATATATGAGAAGGTGTTGGCTTTCACAAACTACATATTTGTATGCTTATGATCTTTTCCTGTCCTTAGGTGCATCTTCAGATTAGTTTCATGATCTTCAGATGACTGCATCGCAGATGGTGCACAAGGAGGGCCAGCAACATGTTCACACTTATGCAGACACCAGGGGACCCAGTACCACACATGAGGCTCCCACACATCTCTATCTTCAAATGTTTGTAAACCCTCCTGGACCTCAATGAGAGACCTTCGTCCTCAGTAAGAAAATGACCTCTCAGGTTATAAGACTGTTTTTTCCAGGTTACAGTAGTCATGAAAAAAACCAAGACAAGTAAATAATAAGAGCACCTTGGGGTTTATTTGTGGGTCCAAATTTGGGAGATATGGCAACTGCCATGGTTGATGAGATGTAAATGCCCAGAAATCGATAGAAATAGACTGGAGAGGACAAGCCATCTGTGAAGGTCACACAGCATATGAAGACAAACCTGAGGCTCAGATTTGCTCTGGCTTGGGGTTCTGCAGAGCTGGGCTGGGCAGGGAATCTCTTCTGTCCTGTTGAATCTGACAGCCAAACCTTCAGGTTCCAGTGATCACAGGTCTCCAGATAGAGATGAAGGATGCTCTGGGTTCCAGAAATTCATCATTAAGGATCAGGGCCTACATAGGATCCAGACCCGAGTTCCTGCCAAGAAGATGGGGAACTTAAGTCACAGTATGTCAGATGCTATGGAGTTGGGGAGATTGCCACAAAGGTAGGTAGTTTCTGTAGTCCAAGGTGATAATCAAAATCCAGCCTGGTTTCAGGGCCTGAGGGGCCAGAACAAAAGCAGGGAACAGACTTTAGCTGGCTGCCAGAAGATACAATGAAACTGCAGCTCTCAGAGGGCATTTGAACCCCTGTCAAGAAATAAGCAAAGGGCCAGAGGTGTAAAGTAGCACAGTGGGTAGAGCATTTGCTTTGCATGCGGCCAACCTGGGTTTGTTCCCCAACATCCCATATGATCTCTTAGCCTTGCAGGGGTCTACCTTATGGTCCTACCTGAGCCTACCCTAAGCTCAGTATCAAGAGTATTCCCTGAGAGTTGCCTGGTGTGGCCCAAAAACCTAAGAAAAAGCACAAACCCTGCAGCACAAATGCTAGAAACATAGCTATGAGGCGAGCAAAGTGGACTGAAGAAGAGTTTACTTTCCACAAGTGACCCAACCCACAGTCCTTTTGTGCTCCTGAGTCAGGAACCTAAAGATTGATGAGAAAATCCTTATTTGCTGGGGCCAGGCACCAGCATGATAACACAGAGGAATTCTGGGGTGGCCACACAGTAGGTGAAGCCCAGTCTAGGTGTCTGTGAACTGGCTGGACTAGATTACCAGGGGATTGCCTCAGTGCTGCCCTCTATGAAATGGGCTGCTGCTTCAACTGAGGTGGAAACAGACACAATAGTAATATTTTGTCATCATTGTGTTATTCTCTGGGTTCCTTAACCCAGGGCTGGGCTTAGTCTTCCTGGAAACACTTCTCTATATCCTGTGCCTCTCTCTGCACAAGCTGGATGGGGGTTTGAATGAATGAATGAGTGAACCAATGAACCAATGAAAGAATGAATAAATGAATGATTGATTCTACAAAAGTTCCCAGAACTCTTTCCTAGACAGCTCCCCCCCCCCATGTCCCACCACCCTGAGGGGCTGAAGCAGTGAGTTCCTCCAGCTCCTGCTCCCAACACCCCTTTCACCCCACTAGCATCAGCGGACGCCTAATCCACCCTTCTTTGGTTTAAGAGTCATTACAAAGTGCTTAATTAAGTAAGCCTCGCTTAATCACCAAATGTTTGCATGCGAAACGAGTTCCCGGGGAAGCCGGGCACTTGACGTGTTCTGTACAGAAATAATTACACGGAGCAGGGGGGTAGGGGGGGCGCGGCTGGGACGGAGAGCCCAGGCATTTCATTCGAGGGCCTCACCCATTCATCACCCAAGGGGAATTAAAAGGCTTTAGCTGGAGCAGTTGGAGGACTCCCACATTCCAGCCAGATGAATCACTGGAGGACCCCCTCCCCCGTTCTGTCTGGGCTTCTGGGGCACTGAGCTGAGGGGGAGAGATATTACGGGGGGTGGTTTGGGGGACTTGGGGAAAGGGTCAGAGAAGGGGTCTGTGGAGATCCAGGAGGCATCTGTCTGTCATAGTCCACACCTTCATAAACCACCTCCTCTCAGAATGAGCTTTGGACTCTACCCCAGCACTGCCCAGGATGGGTTCCCACTACGCAGTGTTTCAGGAGAAGTCATTTGCAAATGGCTTTGTGGAAGGAGCTGCTGGTTGTGTGTGCTTCGAAGTGTGTGCTTTTAAGTGTGCCCCTCTGAGTAAGTCCCTGAGTCCTTGACACATTCCTCCTCCACCCAGTTCTAAGTCACAGCTTCCCGCAGAGCACTGGATGAGTCCTGCAAGGATGAACTGACTTCCCTGATCGCGAGGCTGTATGAATCTATTTTCATCTGTATTACAAAAATACATCTATCCGAAGCCAGCACCTCGGTTCTCTGTGTGGGCGTCAGCAACTCAAACCTGCCTTAGAAAAAACAGTCGCTCTTGGAAGGGGCAGAGAAGATGCTCTCCAAATTCAGAAGCTGGAGGTTTGTGGTTGGGAACCCTTTTCGGAAGGTTCCTTGTCTCCCAGGGTGCCTGTCACAGTCCCTGCTGGCCCAAAACACTCACCACGTCCATTTTTCAGATGAAGAAACTCAAGTCCCTGAAAGATAAGAAACCGTTGCTTCTGCGCGCCAGGCATGAAGATAGCACACTGGGAAGAATGTTTATCTTGCTCTCAGCCAAGTCAGATGTGATCCCCTGGTTCCCTGAGCACTGCCAAGGGTGATCCCTGAGCACAGAGCCAGGAGTAAGCCCTGAGCACTGCTGAATGTGGGCCAAGCTCCTCTCCACAAAATCGCTTCTCTCTTCATCCTAGGATTGTTGGTAGCGGTCTTGTACTGCCAGAAGAAAATTGCCAACTTTGTGGCTGTAGGCAAAATAAATAAATAGAAGAATGTTCTGCTCAGCTCTGTTTTCTATGGTAACTGAACCTTTCCTTGTCTTTGAGCTGTTTTCTAACTCCAAGCTAAACCAAAAAAAATATATTAATCTGAAAATCATATAAATGATTCATGCCCTTCACATGCAAATGGCTGTTATCCAGTGCGATGCCATTGATTATTATCCTAACCTTATCGACTGGTTCTGCATCAGTATAGAGAAGCAACCCTCACATGTAAACTCACCTGTAAGCTCATGTGTGGGTGGGGATTTGTGGAGCCTGTTCTCTCCCTGCCTCCCGATCCCCTCATTAATTAAGGGGGTAACTGCAATCTTTGCAATGCACTGAAGGGAGTTGCTGGCACACGTTCACTTCAACATGTTCTCTGCACTATGTTCAACCCATAAAACACTATTTGGGTGGGGGGAGGCAAGAGCAAGTGAAACAGGCATGTGAGGTGGGGAAACTCAGAAGTGTCTGGCTCAGCCTGCATCTGAATTGAGGGCATGTATCTGTGTACTGAGGTTATTTTTGGAGGAAACCCATCCTTTTTGTCTCCCCACCTCATTGGAAGGGGGCCACCATCTTGGGTGTGATCCTAGCGGGGAGTGGGGTAGACTGAATTCAGGACCCAAAGTATAATTTGAAAACTGGTTTCTGACTACGGGGGATCCCTGGGGCAGTAGGGGGAGCTGGACTTGCAGAATATCAGAGTTTCTCCTTACCTCCTGCTCAGTGGGATGGGGCCTAGAAGCAGAAAGTTGGCCAAGGTCTAGAAATGGAACAGTTATGGGGGTCTTGCACTCCCCTAAATGTTGGACAGGACTCAAACCCGTCCTTGCTTGAGATAGCAACAGGTCAGAGACAACAATCAATCCCCCAAAGTCACACAGCAGAACAGAGACCCCAGCATGTACCTGGTGCTTGTCAGGGCTCAAAACTGCCAGGTTCCCCAAATTCAGCATCTCTTCAGACACACCCCGATTTGTTTCCTGTGGGTTCCTCTCTAGGTAGGTCTTAGGGTGCAGCCCAGAATTCTGCATCACATCTATAGCCAGGATGGCAATGCTATGTTGTCCTGACTTGGAACACTGAGCTGTCATACACTCATCCGAGTGCATGCAACAATGGAAATGGAAGCTGCCGGTTAAGAAGGCCCTCAGAGAGCATGCCAGGGCTGGGAGGGAAAGAAGCAGCTGAGGCCTGCAGAGCCCAGACTCAGGGTCACTGTCAAAGTCAGTGTCAGCTCAGCAGGATTTTTACTCACTCTCGTCAGCCCCCAGCAGTCTGAGCTGAGGGGAGGACGCAGGTATTTAGAGCTGCAAGAATTCCTCCCACTTTTCTGCTTCCACACAGGGAAACTGAGCCCTAGAGACGAAGATGGATTGGCCTAAAATCCCCTCAACTGGAATCAGGCAGAATGAGGGTTGGCAAGGGTTGGAAACAACCCCAATAAAACAAGAATCTAGGCAAACAAAAATGAAAATCCCACAAGCCTGCTATGGACAATGCACTGGGCAGTCATCCTTCCACACACTGGCTTTGTGCCCCTGGAAGATCTGGCCCCAGCCCTGGACTGCTGGGAGGGTTATTGGCCCACCAGAAACATTCACAGAGTGCCATGCTCCCTATGACTGTTCTCAAAGTGGAAGTCAGATAAAAGCTCAAGGAATCCCTTCCCAAAGATGGTTCTTTGTCCACCTCTCACTGCTTTCCTGGCCTTCAGCAATACAGGTGAACCCTAGGGTACAAATATTCTGGATCCTACTCTCCATCCGTGTATAATTGACCCCAGAGTAAAGTGTTAGCTACCCAAGTTACTACATAACATCCCCTTTCCAACCAGTTTGCTTTCTCTTCTCTTCTCTTCTCTTCTCTTCTCTTCTCTTCTCTTCTCTTCTCTCCTCTCCTCTTCTCTCCTCTCTTCTCCTCTCCTCTCCTCTCCTCTCCTCTCCTCTCCTCTCCTCTTCTCCTGAAATCCCCTTCCAAAAATGGGCCACATGCAGATGCCTGTCCCTGGGTTTTCCCCAGCTGGATGTGAAGCCAGTAGAACGAGCCCAAGTACCTTCAACTTACTCTCAAAGGACCTGCCTCTCCACTCACCTTTAGAAATCTCCTTTTTCAGGTGATCAAATTGGTCTTCCTGAAACTGATTGGGATGGATGACAATACCCCAGAACATACAACCACCAATTCTTTCTCTCAAGGGCTGAGTAAACTTAACTGGTACAGGAGAGCGAGGAAGTATTTTTGGCTTTGTAGGCCATATGGTCTCTCTTACAACTACTCAAGTTGGCAGGCAGAGTGCAGAGTAAGCCATAAGCAATGCGTACATGACTACATTATAATAAAACTTTATTTATTATAGTCAATGACTGAACGGGGTGGTAGTGGTGGGGAAGTTGGTGGTGGTAGTGCTATAGCATTCTAGGCTCTAGGATGCACCATTTCAGGCTACTTTCTGGTCATATGTTGACAATGGCCATATTTGTAACCAACATGGGGTAACGAAGAGGTCCTTAAAAATCTCCCCATCTGGGGGACACCTTCAGTTTAATTAAATAAATGTCACAACTGAGCTGGATCGCAATGCCCTAGGAGAGAATAAAAGTGACACCATTTATTGAGGATTATTGTGTATGTAATATAGAACTGGTGGGAGGCTTTGCAAACTTTATATTTCTCCTACTAACTGAGCGCTTATTCTTTGAGTGCCTGCCTCATACCTATCTCACTTATTATGTGCCAGGCTCTGCCAATAGGCACAGTTAGAGTCCTTGTAATCCGGAGTGCTGGATTCCATGTTGGCACTGGCAAGTCAAGGCACAGATGCTGGTCTGGGACACCAAGGCCCTTGTAGCACCACATATGGAGTTTTTATACTGAGTGCCTCCTGTGTCACACATGACCTGTCAGCTAGTCAGTTTAAACACAAATGAAAGGACCAGAGAGCGGTTCTGTGGTTGGAGCACATGTGGAAGGCACAGGGCACATGCCCAGCACTGCAGGCTTCTCTGAGATCTGCTAGGATCAACTACTGAGCACAGGGAAGAAGTAGATATCAGGGATAGCCCAGAATAAATTAATACAATATGAAAAGCAGGGGCCGGAATGATAGTACAATGGGTAGGGTATACAACCTATTTGATTGTATACAACCAATCAAACCAATCAGGGTTCAATCCCTGGCATTCCATATGACCCCTGACCCCACCAGGAGTGATCTCTGAGAATAGAGGCATGAGTAAGCTGAGCACTGCTAGGTATGGCCCCAAAGCAAACACTAAAATTAAAAAAAAATAAGCAAATATAATTTTTGAAGACTTTAAAATTTGACTTTCTGTTTTGGGGCCACACCTGGTGGTACTCAGACTTTACTCCCGGCTCGGTGCTCAGATATTAATCGATTCTGGAGGTACTCAGGAGACCATATATGATGCTCGAAACTAAACAACCCCAGGCAGGCTGCCGGCCTCATGCACAACAGACACCTTACCCACTGTCCTATCACTATGGCCCCAGTAACTATAATTTTTAAAATGGAAAGATAGAAAAATTCCAAAACAGCAGTAACCAGGCCAGCTAATCATGCATGGGTGAAGTCAGCTTAGGTGCTGGCTTGACATGGCTCAGAGTAATCAAGAAAAGGTCTGCTTGGGAAGGGGGTGGGTGTATAGTGGGAAGACGCTTGCCTGGCAAGCAAATTCCATCCTGACACCACATATTGTCTCTTAAGCCCCTACAGGAGTGACCCCTAAGCACAAAGCCAGGTGTAAGTCCCCAGCACTGCTGGGTGTGTCCCATAAACAGAATGAAAAAGGGGTGAGGGTGTACCTCAGTGACAGAGGTTACACCTAGAATATATGTCCTTAGGTTTACAC
>PVKC010025226.1:0-16564 GCA_004027635.1 Crocidura indochinensis
AGAAAGAAAGGAAGGAAGGAAGAAAGAAAGGAAGGAAGAAAGAAAGAAAAAGAAAAAGGAAGGAAGAAAGAGAGTTTCCTCTAATGTAAAAAAGATATCTGCATTCCTATGTTCACTGCAGCACTGTTCACAGTACCTAAAGTCAGGAAACAATACAAGTGACCAAGAAAGGTGAGTGAATAAAGAAACTGTGGTACATCTACACAATGGAATGCAACACAGCTGTTAGGAAAAATGAAGTAATGAATTTTGCTTATACATGAATAAATATGGAGAGATTATGCTGAATGAAATGAGTCAGAAGGAGAAGGATAGATGACATTCACATTATAGGATATAAAATAAAGAGAATATGGTAATAATATCCAAAGACAATTGAGAAGAGGGCCAGAAGGATCAGTTCATGGTAAGAGAGGAGTACAGTTAGGATAGAGAAGGTACTACTAGGACAATGACAGTTGAGAATGATCACTCTGAACAAGAACTGGATGCTGAAAGGAAGGAAAAGTGATAGACATGGTACCTTCAGTAATAGTATTGCAAACCATTATGCCTAAAAGAAAAAAGAAAGAGAGAAGGGGGGATGTCTGCCATAAAGGTAGTGAAGGGGAAGAAAAGTGGTGGAAAATGTGCACTGGTGAAGGAATAATGCTGGATATTTTATGATTGAAACCTCAAATCCTGAAGAACTCTGTAACTTTGTATCTCAACGTGGTTCTATTTTAAACAATTCTCTTCCTACCTATTACAAAAAAAATAGGAAAGTAAAAAAGGGAAGAAATAGTATTTCCTCAAGAGAGTTGCTCCTGAATGGCTATTCATCTATCAAACTGATCCCCTATGAAAAGGGCTCTTTCCCATACGGAGATGAGCTGCTCCCAGCAATAACTACACCATGCTCCACTGATTCCCAGTTTCCTCCCAGAACTACACAAGAGGAACTTGAGGGAACTCGAAGTCATTAAGGATAATACTGGTCACCAAAGCATGGTTGATGACATACAGTCCTGCTTTAAATTGGTCAAACATTTTTAAGTTTATCTGAAAACTACAGAGATAGTATAGGGATTAAGGGACTTGCCTTAATAGTGGCTGACCCCAGTAGAATCCCCACCACTACATGGTACCACTGAACATAGACACAGGAGTGGTTCCTGATCACTGCATGATATGGCCCCTAAACCAACCAAAGAAACAAACAATATCTGAAATATGAGCATCTCTGCTGCCTGCCATTGATGGGCAGGTGAGCCAGATCAGGAGTCTGTGAGTGGTTTTGTTCATAAATTGAGAATTTACTCAACATTATATGCCTACCAGGTCCCACTTTCTTGGACCTACAGCCTTCCCAGTGAACCAGGGAGGCCTCACTTACTGTTCTCAGTCCTGATCTTGGCAGCTCTCCTGTTACCAAACTGGAATTTCTAACAACTTGATCTTTGATTCTATTGGAAATTATTTTCCCATAAGCTGTGAGAAAGAGATCCTGGTAGGATTATTTTCCTGGTGGATAACTAGCTGATTCAGTACCTTTGGGTTTTGTTTTTAGGTCTAATCAAGGATCCAGCCTAGACTCTCACCCCTAGGAAACATGGGTTGAATTATTGAACCATCTCCCTGGTTCTTCTCAGATTTGTATGGTTGCTTATTTTTCCTCAGTGGAGACCAAGGAAGGCTGGTCTACATGGCTGCACAGGGAGGCAGCCCAGGGCCTTATAGGAAGAACTTACCTTTGTTGATTTTGGGGTGCAACTGGTGTCCATAACCAGCTCCCTCTTATCTTGTAATGTGAATTGGAGGGCCAGAGTGGGGTTGGGCCACTCAGAGGTTCCTCCCTCAATGGGCCACTGTGGGATCATTCATATCACACATTATTTTTATTAATTACTTTATTTAAACACTATAATTACAAGGTTGTTTATAATACATTTGGGTTTTTTTTTCAGTTACAAGGTTGCTCATGATTGAGTTTTAGTCATATACTGTATAACGCCCTTAATATCCCCAATTATTCTTCCATCCTCCCACGGGGTGGACATTTTTCTTCTCTCTCTCTTTCTCTCTGTCTCTTTGTCTCCCTTTTTATTTTTATATACTGTGGTTTGCAATATTGCTACTGCAGGGGTATCATACATATCACTCTATCTCCTTTCAGAACCCAGTTCTTGTCCAGAGTAATTATTTCCAACTCTCATTGTCCTAGTGGTTCCTTCTCTGTCCTAAATCCCCCACTATTTGTGGCAAGCTTCCTACCATTGACCAGTCCTCCTGACCTACACATCTATAGCCACTGTATATTATTACCATATTATCTTTTTTTATATATTCCACAAATGAGTGAAATCATTCTATTTTTTTCTTCTGACTCATTTCACTCAGCGTAATACTCTCCATATCCATCACACATTATTAACTTGTCTCTTTTTATCTTGGGTTGAGTTGTTTTCTTTATCAAACAGAATTTATCAAGACACCCAGACATATATTATATATGTGTATATATATAATTATTGGATCTAAGAAAGAAGAGAAAAGTCAATGAGAAGCCTGCCATACAAGCTTATTATCCGAGCAGAGAAACAAGAAACAAGTTGTGCACACAGAGCTTTATCTAATGCCCAGGTATGTGTTTTAAAATATAAACTGGTTGCAGATTCTTAAATTTTAGTTCTAAAATAAAAGGTGTGCAAAGAACATATAGGTTCCACAATTTACATCATGGTTAAATTCAATCCTGGTTTGACTCTTCCCCCCCTCCCAATAAAAGAGAGAGAGACAGGAAGAGGAGGGAGATGGATAAAGGAGGGAAATGGAGAGAGGAGAAGATGGGGGGGGGTATTTCTAGTGGAAGATCCTTTCTTCCTCATGACCCAAATGCAAGGGGAAGAAAGACTAGAAGACTTAGAAGGCAATAGAGTTGTAAGAGCCACTTTGTCAGTAAACCTGTAGTAACGTGTCCCCACAAAGGAATGGTAACCCCAAGAAAGGAGCCTCGTCACTAAGAACCACTACACTCAGTTGTCCATCTGTCAATGTGTTTCACACTTGTCAGGAAATGGACAAGTGTTTATTGTTGAAAAGAGGGAAATGAAAGGAACATTCCAGAACTAGGTGAATAGGAAGAAAGTACCTGCAGGAGGGCCTTCCGAGGAGTGGGGTTGGGCAGGAACAGACCAAATAGCTCATTTCTATTTAGAGATCCAGCTCAAAATAAATGCTCTAGTCCCAAAGACTCAAAGCACCTTTGAAGTGAGCATGGGCCAGAACAGCTCATATTCAAGATGAAACAAACTCAGCTGCCTTCCCCACACTGGAATAGTTTTTCAGCAGAAACACGAAGGCATTTTTATGTCATGTGCTTGGAAAGCTTTAGCCCTGGCCACCAGGCATGGAGACAACCCTCTGGCCATCTGCCTCCCCACAGAACCCACCAAATCCCAAAATTGATTCACAGTTTTCTAAGAGAGACAGCTCAGTTTCTTTCCTGTGTCACCATAATTATTATTGAGGGCATTCACTGAAATCATAAAAATTTGCGATTTTCTGGTAGCCAGCAAAAGTACTATTGATTCTAGGAAAAGAAGTTGTGTGTGTGGAGATGGAGATAGTACAGCAGGTAAGATGCTTGTATTACATGCAGCCAACCTGTATTCTATCCCTGGCAGCTATTTGGTCCCCGAAGCACTACAAGGAGTAATTTCTAAAAGCCAGGAATTATCCTGAGGATCATCGAGTGTGGCCCAAAATCTAAAGTATAAAGAAGTCTTGGGTCATGCGAATCCTTATCTGATTTCCTTTACAAGACAAGAAAAAAGGATAACCTGTGAAGGGAACTAGAATCACTCACTCATTCACTCACTCATTCACTCACTCATTCATCACTTCATGCCAAATGTCTATGGCAGGCAGTGTCAATCCTAGACCAAGTATCTGGCCATCGATCCTCCCATATCTTAGTGCAATCCTCTAAAACCATGACTATTTGGTATTGAACCCCAGAATCTTAGGGGAGTGCTAATGTATAATCATAGACACCTGAGCATACTTTTGGAGTATACTACTGTAATGTATCTGTGCTGTTAAATCCTTTGTTGGGTATTTGTGAATCCACGAACAGTCTCCAGAATGAGAAATTACTTCTCATCCCTTTCGGGGGGAGACCTTGGTGATATTTATCCGCAGCAAATAATAATCCACACAGACAAGAAGGTTAGGATGTAAAAGATTGGGCAAAGAGAGAGAGCAAGAGCATCCTCTTGCAGCCTGCAAGCAGTTTTCCGCAAAAGGCCCCTCTCCCCTGTCCACAACGCTATTTATTGCTCACTCAACAGCGCCCCCTCCTGAAAGGTCTAGGTGGGGCAATAGTCACAGAACACACAATCCTAAGGAAATATTTTTACATACAACAAATCCAAGAATAATCTTATGGAAACTTTTTCATATACTACATACTACTATTGTATTTTTGTTTGTTTGTTTTGAATTTTGGGGCAATACCTGGCAGTGCTAAGGGGTTTGTCTTGACTCTGAGCTCAGGAATCACTCTTGATGGACTAAGGGAACCATGTAGGATGTCGGGGATCAAACCAGAGTTGTCTGCATGCCAAGCAAGTACCCAACTCTCTGTGCTATCATTCTGGCCCAAATAGTTCTGCATCATATCTCTCCAGGGTTATATGGAGACAGAAGAACATGTTCAGAGAGTCAGAAGCACTTCACTAGTGTGAGGGGGAGACCTCTGAAAATTGACAACTGAAGAGTCATCATTTTTCTTTTTTTTTTCTTTCTTTTATTTCTTTTTTTCCTTTTCTTTTCTTTCCTTTTGTGTTGTTGTTTTTGGGCCACACCCAGAAATGCTCAAGGGTTTTTCCTGGATCTGTGCTCAGAAATTTCTCCTGGAAGGTTCAGGGGACTATATGGGATGCTGGAGATCAAACCCAGGTCAGCTGCATTCAAGGAGATGCCCTATCCCTGAGCTATTGCTCTGGTCCTTGAGTATGTCACCATCTTTAAGGGGACAGCCTGGAAGGGTTCAAATCTCAATTCACAAATCTTCAAGCCCTTGAACAGGACCCACAGGGTAATCCTATCTTGAACCCTGCTCTTTTTCCTCCCTAGCTAAGAAAACTAGGACCTATGTCTCCTCTGAATCTCTGTTGCAGGAGGCAAATGGAAATAAGGGCAGTTCACTGGGATCACATGAGCAGCAAAGAATAAGAAGGTTTGAGGGGGTGAAAATTAAGGAGAATCTTAAAACATATACAATGCTATACCAGGCTACAGTTACAAGACTCAAGGCATTACACGCAAGGATCAGATTAATTCTCCTTAAAATCAACTCCAATTCAGCAGAACCTTCTCAAAGCACAGTAGCCTGTCCAATATTCCCCAAGGCCTTCTATATTACATAAAGTATGAAGAAGTCAATGCATATGCAGGAAATCACAATGCCCAGGTCTCCTTTCAGCAGTGACTATAGTGCTCAGAACGTAGATACAAACAGGACTGAGAGCAACTTCTAATTGGTTGCTAAGAGACCAGGACTGCCTGGCATGAGTGCGTGCCCGGCCACTGTGGCCATTGTGTGTCAACTCATCATGCCAACACAATTAGAGTGAACTCACTGTAGAGAATGGAATGTGGCAGAGGGTGCAGTTTTCACTCCCTCTGCATTTCATCTGTCACCATCTGGAGGCCAAAAGAATCACAAGGACAACCAGATGAAAGAATTGAGAAGTGCTGGAAGAAGGGAAATTATGCAGTGTTTGAGGAAACATGAGACTTCTCGCAAGAGTTCCCAAGGGTCAACCAGGTAGGCAATGGTGCTTCCTCTCCTCTCTGTCCCTTTAGAGACTCTGGTGTTGGTGGGACAAACAGGGACACAGAAGACCCAATAGTTTGACTCAGCAGGAAAGCACATGCTTTGTGTGTATGAGAAACTGAGTTCTGGACACTCTACCCACAACCCAGACAGAAAAGAAAAAGTCACTTCAATGAACTTCATAAATCAGGAGAGTGAAACACAGTTGTGTTCATTGTCATTCTGTGCCTTTCCCCCTCTTCAGGGATGCTGAGATTGGGGGTGCATGGTGGTACTTGGCAGTTGCAATTGTTATGTCCTCCCAAAGGCCCTGCCCCCACTAAGGTCAGCACCTGACTTGCTTGCTCACTGCCCTTCCTAGTCACCCACTCACCTTGCAGCTGGGAACACAAGAAGTTTCTTACTGAATTTCAAGGACCAACATATGGACTCCAGATAGGCCCAAAGGATCCCTCCCACACTCAGCTGAGCAGAAATGCATCTCCTCTTTTCACTGGTCAGTGGATTTTTAACAACATTTTTCCCTGTGATGACAAGGAAGTGAGCAAGTGACAGCGCAGTGTGGGAGTAGGGTGTGTGTGTGGTGCATCCAGCTGCAGCCTGAGGGAGGTCTTGTTAGACATCTGTTTCTGAGGGGAAATCCGAAATAGGGAGTTAGGAAGAGGGGTATGGAGAGGAAGAGAGAAAGAAGGACGGGGGAATAGGGAAAGAGAGAGAGTAAGGGGGAGACAGAAAGGAGGAGAGGAAGAAAGGAATAGAAAGTGAGATGGTGAAAGAGAAAGGAAGAGAGAAATAAAAGGAGAAAGAGATGGAGAGAGAAAGGGAAATGATGAAACTTGGTAAAAGTGAGAGAGAGGGGAGAAGATAAAGTGGGAAAATGGGAGAATTCCATCAGGAAGAATCATAACACAACTACAAACACAACACAAATCACAACAAATCAGAACACAACTATGAATTCTTTCTTAAGCCCTTAGCCTGAAACATGTCTGCACCTTCCTGGTCCAGAGATTCACAACTAATGTTCATGCAGTGACTTTGACTTTGGGCTATTGCCTACTTGGGCCTCTCTGACCTTGCCTTATCATCTCAGCATTGGTTTGACTTTTCTCTGGTTTACAGAGCCATTGGATTATTTACATTTGACTAATTTTGGGGGGGGCTTTCTTTTGTTTGCAGTTCCAGGAATGGAAGCCAAGGCTTCCCTGGGTAAGGGAGAGACTATGCTACTGAATATTTTATGTTCCTATAATGGTTAAACTTGGACTTGGCCATTTTATTTCAAAAACAAATAAAACCAAGTTCCTTCATGCTTTGACTTTGGCTGTTATAGGCAACAGAATATAAGTTGGAGCTAACACACACACACACACACAGTGAAAGAGAGAGAGTGAGAGAGACAGAGAGAGAGAGGGATTTGGGAGGAAGGCAATAGCTTTTCAGAAAAGCAATACAAGTTTCTGTTAAACTCATTGTCCAAAGAGAGAGAGAGAGAGAGAGAGAGAGAGAGAGAAGCAGCTATTTTCTGCATTATCTGCATCTTAACTGATAGCTCTTTCTGAAAAAGCCCAGCGTTAGACAGAATGAGAACTGAGGCAAAGGCTGTGTTTAAAAGCCACTTGTTGATACCTGATTCCTTGGACTGTATCACACGCTCCTTTCCAAGCCCTGTCTGTGTACTTTGGATTTTAATCTTCCTTAATCACCAATTTCATTATGTCACTTTTCTTTTCTTTTTTTCCCCCTGCTTCTTCCCCATCATGTCACTTTTCAAGAACTTAAGCTGATGCTGAAGTGGAAGCAAATTCAAGATTGCAGGCCATGAATGTGTTGTTAAGTCCTCAACTTGGGCTCCCTTGTCTAAATTGGAGTTTCTACCTTGGTCCTTGCTTGACTCCACCTCCAGACATTCACCCTGGCATATTATCTGACCCAGGCTCATCATCCTGCCCTTCAAAGTTCCTGAGTTTTTTTGGATGCCAGCTCTCTTTCTAGAAACCCACCTCTCCTTCTCAATCAGGGGCACCCCAAAAATAAAGGTGACATCAGTTCCAGTTTTTCCCATGCCATGCCAACTTACCCATTTCAGATGCAAAAAGTAGCAGAGTACAGTGGGAAATGCACTGGATTTGGAAATTAAGTCTTAACTTTGTCACCTATTAGCTGAGTGGTTGGGGCAGCTTACTTAAGTTCTCTTGGCCTTGTTTTCCACTTCTCTTTCTATATTTTTAAGAGACAGAGAGAGGGGACAATAAAGTTGACTTTATAGGATTGGGGTGATTATTGCAGTTTATGGATATGAAAATAACCTTTTTGCAGACAAGTTGATAATGATGCATTCATTAGTGTTAGTAATCTCCAAGGCCTCTCCTTCTGGCCCAGCCTCCTCAAGCCCCTGATGAAAGAAAGGGCAGCAAAGCAGTCACTTCCTTCTGAGCCCAGTCCTGACTGAGCATGCCGGCCTTTCCTACATCTCTCTAACCTCCTGCTGGCTACATTCAAAATGTCCTGGCCTTTGTGGGCTTGTGGGATCCACTTTGCATTTGGATCCAGGCACTCAATTTCCCCCTCATGGATAACTTGGTCCAGGTGTTCCTCAGAATGGTTCCCTCTACAAGTAACACCATTCTCTGGGGTGCAGTTACCCATGACTGCTCTGTTCCTTTCCAGCACCCAAAGGGACTTGAAGACTTGGAGATCCTGGAGGAGAAGTCCATTCTGTAGGCTGAATCATCTGAGGGTGCCACATGCACTCCATGGCAGAGTTGCTCTGCTTTCATAATACAGCAGGGAAAGTGTTTGCATGCAGCAGAACTGAGTTTGATCCCTGGCATTCTTTATTGTCTCCTAAGGTTGCCATGAGTAAGGAATTCCTGAGTACAGAAACAGGAATAAGCCCTGAGCACTGCTGGATGTGGGTCTCATCCCCCAAACAAACAAACAAACAAACAAACCAGAGTTTTTTCTTTTATTGTCACTATCCTCACCCATCCACTGATGAGTTGTATGGTGGCTCCCCTTAGTCCTCTGACCCTAAATAGTGACTTCCTGTAGCTACAGTATCCAGTTCCTAGCCTATAACTTCCTACTGGGTGGGCTATAGAGGATGTGTAGAAAAAGGAGAGGGTGACCAGGGATCAGTTTTCTCCAGCACCTCCCTTATTGCTGCTGGTGAAGATTAACAGAATTCCCAAGGCCACCACCACCTCTCTCTCTCCTTTCCTTTGTTCCAATGCAGCCCCCTTCCCTCAGTCTCCCTGAAGTCTAGTTCCCAAAATACTGTCTCTCCTTTCCTAAGTTCTCCTGAAATGACCCAAGTTACTAGTGACATCTGGTTCTTGCCAAGGACCTGACTCAGATCCCATAGATTCCATAGAGCTAAATATTGTCAATAAATAATCATTAAATTAGGGAACCAAATGTCAGGGGATGGTCAGATTGCCTTTTGAGTTTTCTTTTCAAGATACAATTTTGTATATGCGTTTGTTGGGGCGTGGTCCAAAAGATCATACAGGCAATGTCTTTCATGTAGCCAACTTAGTTTGATCTCTGGCACTACATCACTGGCACATCACCAGATATAGTCCTGGAGGTTCATTCGAGCTCCATCAGGTGGCCCATGGAACCCCCAGCACTGCAGAGTTCAAGTAGCAGCAGCAGCACAGAGCTTGAGCAGCACAAAACACTCAGGACTTTGCCTTGAACCACTGGTCCAATTGGCTGAGTTAACCAGGAGAGGCCCATGAACCTCCTGAACACTACTTGGGAAGTCCCTGCCCCTGTCAATTTATATATATTAGCATATCTAGTACTTTGTGTTTAGTATTTTTAGTGTTATTTTACTATTTTTAAATTTTATTTAAAACATTGTGATTTCGGGAGCCGGGAGGTGGCACAGTAGGTAAGGTGCCTGCTAGCCTAGGACGGACCACGGTTCGATCCCCCGGTTCCCATATGGTCCCCCATGCCTACCAGGAGCGACTTCTGAGCGCATAGCCAGGAGTAACCCCTGAGCGTCATTGGGTGTGGCCCAAAAACCAAAAAAACAAAACAAAACAAAACATTGTGATTTACAAAGTTATTCATGGTTGAGTTTTAGACAAACAGTAGTTCAGCACCAATCCCATCACCAATGTCAACCTCCCTCCACACATGTTCTTAGAATCCACCCAATGTCACCATCACCACCCTACCCCAGCCTGCCATCATAACAGGCCCATTTTTAATGTTAGTTGCTACAGTTTGAGTATCATGATTTCATTGTGGCTTAGATATTTAGTTCTGACCATTCTTAACACCACCTATGCACCTGAGGCCCCTTGGCCCCTGTCCCCCATTATTTTACATTTGAGTTTCTCCTCCTCCATTTAACTTCTTTCCTTCTCCTCACTATACTCTGAGTCAAGAGTGTTCTTGGGGGCCCGGGAGATAGCATGGAGGTAAGGCGTTTGCCTTTCATGCAAAAGGTCATCAGTTCGAATCCCGGTGCCCCATATGGTCCCCCGTGCCTGCCAGGAGCAATTTCTGAGCATGGAGCCAGGAGTAACCCCTGAGCATTGCCGGGTGTGACCCAAAAGCCAAAAAAAAAAAAAAAAAAAGAGTGTTCTTGACAACTCCCATTTAAACCCTTCCATTCTTTTATGCAGTTATTCTAAATTCATATTGTTTAAGCATTACTCAGTATGTAGTATTGACTTAGATGTTTGTTACTTTTGAGTATGTGCTTAAGAATATAATAATTCAGGTATCAGAGTGATGACACAGTGGTTGCCTTGCACAAGCTAACCTAGAATAGACCATAGTTCCATCCCCCAGCATCCCATATGGTCCTCCAAGCCAGGAGCAATTTCTGAGCACATAGCCAGGAGTAACCCCTAAGTGTCACTGGGTGTGGCCCAAAAAGAAAAAAAATTCAGGACTGGAGTGATAGCATAGCAGGTAAGGTACTTGGCTTGTACATCACTGATTGGAGTTCAATCTTCTGCATCCCATATGATCCACAGAGCACCGCCAAGATTGCGGGTATGGCTCAAAAACAAACAAATTTTAAGAATTCATTGTACTTGTCAGTATTTGACTTGAAGCTCCCTAAAACTACGTGCAAACCCCTAAATTTGAAGATCTTTCAAGGATGTCAAGCAGTGTGCCCTAAAGCAATGGGAGGTAGGCAGGCCTTCATAGCAGTAGCAAGTAGCAAATATCCCCATGACTAAGCCCATAGGAAAGAGTCTTCTGCATCCCCTTCTTGGAGTTCAGTGTCACCTGACTTCTGAGGAGCCCCCTAATCAAGATTCTACCATTAACTACAGAGTGGGGTGGGGTACCTGTCCCACAACTGTATACATGATCAGCCTATTCCAAACCTTGATCATGGCTGACTCCAAGCCAGATTTCTTTAAAAAGAAAAATAACAATAAGGAAGAAAAGAAACAGACAAATCTGAGCTCCCATGTGTGTAGAGATTGGAACTAGCTCCCAGTGTGCTATTGGGTAGGCCTGAGTGAAGCCATGGCTATGCAGAAAAAAAGGCCAACTTCCCAGAATCCTTTTTTAGCAAAATGACTGCAGGATTTCCTTCCCTCATGGGAAAAAAACTCTATTGAGAGCAGTTTGTGATTTCTCAGCTTCTATCTCCTCTTCAGGAACTACTTTTCTCTACAGAGCCTCAGTGGATGCCTCACTTAAGATTGTTTTTCAGTGAGGCTCAGGATAGGGAAGACAGGAGATATGAATGTGTCACATCATAATTGTTTTCTTCCATACCAAGTTGCCATGGTTCTGAGACTATAGGAAAATATACAAAATAAAATAGGAGGAGAATGATTAAGCTTATTGGGGTGGTGAATCTATTGTGTATCTTTGGGAAGCTAACTCACCAGTGTTCAGAGTCAGCTGGATATAAAGGTGTGATATAAAATCACTTGTTTGTTTTGGTTTGTATTTTGGGTCACACCCAGAGGCTCTCAGGGGTTACACCTGGTTCTGCACTCAGAAATAGCTCTGGAAGGCTCTCTCATATGGGATGCCAGAAATTGAACTGGGATCCATCCTGGGTTGGCCTCCTGTAAAGCAAATACCCTACCGATGAGCTATCTCTCCAGCACCTGTGATACAGAATTCTCCCCTCTATTTTGTATCTTGATTATAGTGGATGTTACATGAACCTACATGTGTTAAAATTTGCATAACTATTCATCAAAATAGTATAATTTTCCATCTTATTGCATACATGAAACTTATTCTGTGTGTGTTTAATAGTATTCTTGGCACAGAAAGCATTCAAACATAGCACTACACAATGTATATGTATACCACAGATCAACAACCCCCCACAATTATTTAGGAGGATCCATGATGACATAGGACCTTGTGTTTGTAGATCAGGCCCTACTTTTCTTTTGTTTTAATTTTTATTTAAACATTGTGATTATAAGGTTGTTCATAATACAGGTTATTTTTTTCCACAGATAAAATTGCTTATGATTGAGTAACAGTCATGCAATGTATAACAACCCTCAGTAGGACCCTATTTTAAGAAAACTACCTTGTTTGACTGTCTTCTCCTAATGAAAAATAAGAACCTGGGAACCTAAGAGAAGGTTAAAGCTGACCTCTCTTTTTCCTGAGAAGACCATGGCCTCAACTCAGCCTAAGCACTATGTCTCCCTCAAAATGCGTTGACAACAGCCAACTTACAAACTAGGTAGATCTCAGATACAGCTTGACAGATGTCTTACTGAGCCTGCAGAATCTTAGTGTCAATGCTAGTTGGGAGCTCATGCAGATTTTTCCAGTCCTGACCTGCTTGGACACACACACACACACACACACACACACACACACACACACATACACATATTTATACACGCACCACTGATAACATTGTGATGAGCGATCCAACCAGGAGTGAGAGATCTTTTCTATATAGCCACAATCTACAGTACTGTGTCTCCCTTTCGCACTTCAACAACATGATCTACATTAGAATATTGTAGAAATAGTCATAGAGGGCAGAGACTATGGATTTGATGACCTCTGCCAGACAAACCACCTAACTGGTATAATGAGATGTCAAGTTAGATTTATTGGAAAAGAAGTTGCCCACAGATCTAGGAGGGTCATGTATACCTGTAATTGTTCTGCTCGTATGATTGTCACATGGGTACCCAGTGGGCAAACAGATATATCATTATTTTATTATTATTATTATTATTATTATTTTGGTTTTTGGGTCACACCAGGCAGTGCTCAGGGGTTACTCCTAGCTCTATGCTCAGAAATTGCTCCTGGCAGGCACGGGGGACCATATGGGGCACCGGGATTCGAACCAATGACCTTTTGCATGAAAGGCAAACGCCTTACCTCCATGCTATCTCCCGGGCCCCAAACAGATATATTAGATTCTCCAACACAAGACATTGAAATGCCAGCTGAGTAGTGGCTCAAGAAAGAACTGTGCACAAGGACCGAAAGGGGTAGTCACTTGTTGAAACATGTGTCTTGCCCAGATGTCAGAGAGAGTATATGAGCACCTCCCCCACAATGAGCCATTCACCCCAAGGATCTACAATCTGCTGCCAGTCTGCCACTGCTATAAACTCAGAACTGAAGAAATGTCAGAAAAGACTTGATCCGGGCCCGGGAGATAGCATGGAGGTAAGGCGTTTGCCTTTCATGCAAAAAGGTCATCGGTTCGAATCCCTTTGCCCCATATGGTCCCCCGTGCCTGCCAGGAGCAATTTCTGAGCATGAAGCCAGGAGTAACCCCTGAGCACTGCCGGGTGTGACCCAAAAAAAAAAAAAGAAAGAAAAGACTTGATCCATGCAAGGTCAAGAAGTCAGGCAGGCTACACTCAGGACAAAAAAACAGAACCTTGACTCCCTGCAACCTTTAGTTACTGGGTATAGTTAGATGGCGGTTGCCCAACTTTCCAGTACCTGGGCTGAGTCCTCTGACCCTCTCACCTCCTCTTCCCTTTGGTTTCTTTAAAGTTGAAATCATCACTCATCTATTGGACACGCCAACTCTCTTTGCCAGAGATTCACAAGCCTAAAAATGCGGATCCTTTGCCCAAGGCCAGCAAGTGTGGCTCTGACAAACAGGACACAGGGAATTCAGATATTGAGCCTCCAACCTCAACCTCCCCTCCCTTCTCTAGTTCTCTCTCGGTGCCCTTGGCACAGCTCACAGTTCCCGGCAAAGCCTGTCATCTCTACCATCACAGGCATTCTGGCAGATGGCAGCAGCCTCTATTCTTTCAATGTATAATTGATAGACCCACTTCCACTGCCAAGGCCAGCCCACAAAGCACACTGGCTCCCGCACAAGCCAACAGTGAGCTCTGCCTCCTGAGATGTATGTACCTCCACCTACGGCCAAGCACGGCTTTTCTCAAGCCTTCCGCTTCAGTGGGGCGCCTCTCAAGGCCAGGAACAAGAGGACTTCAGAATAATACGACAGTCACCCCCTTCCCAGGTTGCTCTCAGGCTGGGGCGTGGGGGAGAGTGAACGCGCCCAGTGCGCAGCTGCAGCTCAGAACCCTACCTGGCAGGCTGGAACCTACAACCTCTCAAGCTGGCAACTTAGCCACCGGGCACCCTGGTGAACATTGGGCATCGGGTGACTGTGGAAGACCTGGACTCCTGTTCCTTGATGTGATCTGTTCAAACCCGGTGTGCCAACCCCCTGGACTTCTGTTCCCTCCCCTGTAAAATATCAGTGTCCCAGAGTCTGCCCAGCCAACCTTCTGGAGCTTTAACAAAGCATTAACACAGCAAGGAGGGCCTTTGTTTTGCATGTGGCCAACCCGGATTCAATCTCTGGTACCCCATATGGTCCTCCACGCCTGCCAGGAGTCATTTCTAAGCGCAGAGTCAGGAGTAAGTCCTGACTTACACCTTCAGGTGTAACCCAAAAACTTAAAAAATAAAAAGTTCCTTATAAACAGAACACTCTGGTGCCTTGCCAAGGAAGATGGGACTGGGGATAATGAAGGAGGAATGGACAATTTGGAGCCTGGTGGACTCAGTCACTCATTGTCCTGATGACTGGGGAAGCTGCTAGAATCTAATTTTCTCAACTAGGAACCTGAGAGAAGGACTGGGGAAAAAGGAAAAGAGCTCAGGGCTTGAGGGTACATGCACGTATAGGGCCCCGAGTTTGACCCCAAGCACTGTATGGGTTCCTAAGCACCCCTAGGTATGAGTTCTGCTGACTCCAGCATTGACCTGTTCAACTCATGGGCCAAGTATTCATAGGAGTGGCCCCAAGACCCTAGGAGCATTGCTTAGGAGTGTCCCAACAAATAGCATTTTTTTAATTTATTTTATAAATTACTTTATTTAAGGAACATGTATTTGCCTCTAATAAATTTGCTTCTGTCACACATGATCCAACACCAATATCACTACCAAGGTTAAATTCTTTTTTCACTGTTGTCCTTGAATTCCTACCAATTTCCAAACTTGCCCCTTGTCAGACACAAAATATTGTGTTTTATATTGCTTATTTACAGATAAGTAGTTAGGAAATAATGTACAGTGCAGTAAAAAGAAAATTGGTGAAAATTATTGAATCTTACCATGAGGTCATTATTTTTTTAAATTGCAGTAAATTTAATGTGCTAAGATAACTATCTCAAACACATATTAAGGAAGTTATTTAAGTTATAATTCAATTATAAACTATAATTACAATTCAATTATAATATAATTTTAATTAACTTGAAATTATTTTTCTTTTTTTATTAATATATAAAATTTTTAAGCACCATGATTACAAGCATGATTATAGTTGAGTTTCAGTCATAAACAGAATACCCCCTTTCACCAGTGCAACATTCCCACCACCATTAAGTTATGTCCAAAGATTTACTAAATTAAATAAATTTTTTTTGTGTGGTTTTTGGGTCACACCCGGCAGTGCTCAGGGGTTGCTCCTGGCAGGCACGGGGGACCATATGGGGCACCAGGATTCGAACCGATGACCTTTTTGCATGAAAGGCAAACGCCTTACCTCCATGCTATCTCCTGGACCCCAAATAAATCATATTTTAAAAAAAGATAAAAATAACTTGAATGGGCCAGTATAGCATAGCAGGTAGGATGTTTGCCTTTTGCATAACCAACCTGGGTTTGATACCTGGTATCCCATATGGTTCCCCAAGCCTGCCAAGGGTGATTTCTGAGCACAGAGCGAAGAATAACCAATGAGCACAGTCAGGTGTAGCCCCAAAACCACCACCAACAACAACAAAAATTTTGAAAGAGAAAAATGGGGAGAGCAGGGGCTCAGGGTGTGAGGATCTGAGGGAGGGTCTCTGTGGGAATATAAGATTGAGGGAGCAGGGGCAGGAGAGGTGACACTAGAGGTAAGGTGTCAGCCTTGCAAGCACTAGCCAAGGAAGGACTGTGGTTGGATCCCCCGGCGTCCCATATGGTCCCCCCAAGCAAGGGGCAATTTCTGAGCGCTTAGCCAAGAGTAATTCCTGAGCATCAAATGGGTGTGACCCACAAACAAAAAAAAAGAGATTGAGGGAGCAGAGGTCCTGACCCCTTAGCCTCCTGCATCCTGGCCTCTCCACGTCTCTCTCCCTTCCACCAAGCCTTTTGAAAGATACCATCAAACTAGCTGAGAAGACAGTCCTATGTGGTTTCCTGATGTCCCACAGTGACAACCAACACTTATGCAGGGAAGTCCTGGGCCACATAGCAAAGAGACCTTCTAGTTCCTTAAGGACTACA
>PVKC010025227.1:0-16580 GCA_004027635.1 Crocidura indochinensis
GACCTCAGTTATTTCCACCGAATAAAGCTGATATTTCCACAAGTCTGACTCTCCGTGAGCTGTTCACTCGCCGATTCACCTCAGAACCACTGGTTACTGGGTGGTAGACGCGTTCTCCGAGTTGGAGGAAAGAGAACTCGTCCTCCCTACCTCAGATAGAGAATTTCTCCTGGGAATGGATTACAGCAGTGTCCGAGCACTATTACAGATGTTCCAGTTGGGGCTTGTTTCCTGTGGTTGTTGTGATGAAGTATGTCATTTCTATGATTGTGATCCAGGGTTCAAGGCTGGACGGTTGGTGTCTGCTCACCTGTGGTATAAGTTGAGTCCACATGACATATTTACAGGTAGGAGGTACCCCTGTATTGTAAACAAGTATGAGTTCTTATCCCTAGTGAATAAGAGCTCAGTTTTATGACACGCACCTATTTCTTATCACCAAAATGTACTCCCATCTTCTGTCATGGGCCCTCTCTAGTTCCAAAGTTCTTTGAAGTGTGTTTAGCGGTGCCAGTGCTCCAGAACATTTGAGCACTCTCATTTTCTTTTTTCCCCACATAGGGAGGCATAATGCTCTTGAGCTACTGAGGGCTCCCACTAGCAGAGGACATCACATGGCCTTGAAAGAAATAGTACATGCCACATTGGTGAGTAATGGAAAGCTCTGTCTTCCTGGGGTGCAAAGGTCACAAAGCTGCAAGGCTGCAAAGGTCCAGGGTACCTGGCTTCTGGGTGGAGTGAGGTGCCCACTTAGGGACACCAAAATACAGAGACCCAGGATCGCTGCCTGAGCTGCCTGGGAGAGAAATAGAGTGGCTAGAGTTGGGGTGAGTAGAAACAATGTCTTGTTTTATTCCCAGTCTGAAGTCTGCTGCTGCTGAAGTGGGGGCTTGAGTGGGTTTGGGGGATGAGGTTCTGAGAAAGAGATAGGTAACTTATCTGACAGAAAAATCTGGGTAGGCCTGTGGGTTCAGGCTTTGAGAGAGAATAGTGGAAGATAGAGGGGAGCAGACAGCATCTTGCTGAAGCTTTATCTCCAGTCAGGCCAGGACCTTTTCCGGACTCTACCCTGACCCCCCAATATCAAACTTTTTCTTTAAATAACCGCAGAACGATTGTCCATTACAGGGTGTCGTGCCCAAAGGGCATGACCAGGTTCAATTCTAAGGATATATCCAGGGGGCATGCCCAGGTTCAATTACTATTACAGAAGTTAATATTATATATATGTATATATAAATAACATATATACATATACATACATACATATATATCTAAACACTGGGGAAATCTAGAGTCTGTGATCAGTCAAGCTGGGCCACCATCTCATGTCATTTTGCTTACTTGAAGTAGGAAAACTTTCAAACTATTTAGGAATATGACTTTTAGCCTAAATTATATTAGGAATCTGTAAAGAATAGGCACCAGTTTGATGGTTTTCAGTTGAATTATATAATAAATGACAAATGGCAATCATAACACCCCTAGAATCTAGCAATATTTACAAAATAAATAATGAGAAAAAGAGTTTATATAAATATACAACCCAGGATAGGTACTTTAACCACACCTAAACAATTTTGTTTCTCCTATTTAATAAGGTGATTAGATCTGTTTTGGCCATTAAGTGATGGAATCTCTGTGCCACTATATGCGTCTGCTCAAATCAGTTTGATACTCTATCATACCAATAATGTCCTATCTTCAAAAATAAATGTTATCTGACTCAGTAAATCCACTGATAGAAATGAAAATAGATGTCCATAGAAGCCTTAAAGAAGAACATAGAGTTCTTTAAATGTGAAGTTCCGCAACAGTTAAACTAATCCAAAATGGAAATGCACACACATACACACACAGACACACACACAACTCAAACAGTGTTGCTTGCAGTTTACTTATAAAGAGAAGCAAGAAAGTATCAGGGAAAGTGAAATCATGGCCCCAAAAGGGACAGGGCTACCTGACATAACCCTAAAGTGATAAGGCAACTTGACATGTACAAATTGACTTAGACATAGGAGAATAATTCTCTCACTCTCTGCAGGCATTGCTTTGCAAAGGCAATAAATATAACTGTTCTGCAGGAGAGAACTTCCAGCAGAAATCTTGCCGCCTTCTTTGTTCCACCTTGCTCTTTGCTTTCAGGGCAAATAGCAGAGCTAAGGAAGAATTGAACAGAAAAACACAGCATCATCTCGGAAATCATACAGCCTGCTAACCCCAAGACCCATCCCATTTACCCTTAATCTGCCTGCTGTTTTAAAGAAATATACAGAATAGAAATGCCCCATTCCACCTTCTACATATAGTCTATGAAACAAAGGATTAGTAAGGTAGGTGTAGTATCACTCATTCCTTCCTTTAACAATTGGCAACAAATAATGTTTTTTTTTTTCCTTTGCAGAACTTCTGTGACAATGTTGACACTTTGCTACACCATACTGAGTTCCACTTCTGGCCCCAGTGGAAATGTAAATATTTTATATAGTCTATATATTAATTCAGTTGCTCAATGTATTTGCAGAGATGTGGACTATACAGATGTATATATTTGTTAAAATTGAAAAGATCGAATTTAGAATGTCTGCATTTCACTTCAGGAAAATCAAGCCCCAATTTAAAAAATTTAATGAATGAATGAAAACTCTGTTTTTCTCCAGAAATTCATACAAATTCCAGAATAAAAATATTTTTATAGACTAGAATGAGATAAAGGAATCATAGACTTCATATGAGTTGTTTTTTAAATAGAAATCACCTCCATCAGTGTTGTGTGTTTAAGAGTCAGGGATCTCTATTGCTTAAAGAGGGTTCAAAGACAACTAAGGTTACCTTAGAGGTTAAAAGGAATACCAGGTCTACAACTGACTATGTTCTGGGAGTCATTACTATGGGGATCCAACATAGAGCCCATAAATGCAAAATTTGTAATCTACAACTTTACCTGTTTCTCCAAACCCAAGAATGTTTAGGGCCATCTATAGCTTCCTCAGTGGTATAAAGTTTAATGAAAGATATTCTTGTGTTTTGCTCAGTGCTGACCAGCATTCAAGAGACAGATTACATTTTAATGGATATTAGACTTTTAATGGCTGGCAGGCAGGCCCAACTGATACTTTTCTCCAATTCTTTTAATTATTTGCATTGACTTGCATTCACTTGGGGCTCAGTTGAGAAGGGTATCCAGAAAAGACCTGGGATGTTCACAGGGTATTTTTCCCCTGGATGTTCACAGGGTATTTTTCCCCTAGTGACATAATACTTATCTACATCAGTGATCTGCATCATACCAAACAATGTCCTTTAGTGCTCTCAAAATAGTTAGCCATAGATTATTTCAAGTTTTCCATAGGTTATGGCCACTACTATGTTCACTATGTCTAGAAAGACATTTAGAGCACACAGTAAGTTTAATGCTCTTCAGTTTCTGCTTTTTCATTTCTAGCAGCTTCAACTTGAGCAATTTTTTTCCAGTTTTATCCACTAGGAAGATGAAAATAATACTTATATAGGAGATTGTTGGTAAGGTTAAATGGGTTATTGAGTGAGTAAAATATACATAAAAGTGTAAAAGACTCAATCTACAATATGTACTGTTATTCTGAAATTTTGTCTTCACGCTCCTGCATTGGACATAGGTACCAATTCTTCCGGTATATATAAGGTAACAGATTTTGGTTTTGTCATTTGTTTAGTGACCGAGACATTGTATAAAAAAAAGAAAGCAAACACATCATCTCTCTATTTTCTTTTCTTGTAGAATAGGGCAAAAGATATTGAAAATACATCAATTATAGTTCCACGTAGCAAATATCATGACTTGAAACCACATACCTCTGTTTTATACTCTCATCTCTCACACTCACTTGAAGTGGTACTTTGTTTTATGCAGGCCCACATCTCTCCAAAGTGCACTCCACCTTGCAAAAAGTTAAAACTAAGGAATATTTCTAAAGCTTATTCCTTTTTGTTCTTTGATAACACTTCTACACTCTGAAATTTTTACTAAAGTTTATAGTTTCCTGTTTAATTTTTAGGTTGGACTCACTTGTTCCTTTTGACTTTAGCAAGGCCAATGTATAATAGCTTTGTGCAAAGGAAATCCATCTCACTGATTAAAGTTTGCATCTTCCTCATCAAGCAAACAAAAGAATGGTGGGATTAAAGCAAATAGCATTAAAAACATAATTAAAGGAAAGAATCAAGAAAGACTTTTTAATCTATCATTTTAACCATAGTTGAATTATTCTCTGTACTTGTCTTTAATTTTGTATAGTCTTTAGAAAAATCTGAAATTTAATTATTTTAGCTCTATTGTGCAGGAGCCAAGATGATGCATAGTAGAGAATTTGACTAAGAGACTTTCTTCATTTTCGAAATTTTATCTTAATGTTTCTCTATTTTGTTTATAAACCAGAAGACAATCTGGTGCAAGACTTCAAAAATTCCATATTACAAGTGGCCTACTCAGTTCCTTTTATCATCATATTAATGTTATATGAACTTAGTTTGATCAGATGCAAAAATTTCAGATATGTTTTTTTCATTGGCAAAAGAAATTGAATGCACATTTGGTCTGCTGTGTGGCTTCAATACTCATAATTTAATTATGAAAAGTACAAGGTTCTTCTGAATCCATTCAAAACTTTATATGTTTATTCACATGCCAACTGAATCTGATGTTATTAATAACTATGTGCTAATTATGTCAATAAATTAATTGAACTATATTCGTTTAGGTCTGGCCTTTCTGCCTATCAACTACTATTTTTCCTTTGGACTTTTAAACCTAGACTTTTAATAAGATGTTTGTTTGCCTCTTTTAGGTAGATTTTCTTTCTGGATTATTATAGTTTAATGCATGTTCTCTTTGGCATTAAATATCTTATCCCTTAATTTATTTATTGACCACTGGATGTTTTGTAAGAAAAACTAATGGTTTGGGCCAGAGCAATAGCACAGTGGTAGGGCGTTTGCCTTGCACATGCCTAATTCAGGACAAACTTTGGTTCAATCCCCCGGCTTCCCATATGGTCCCCCAAGCCAGGAGTGATTTCTGAGCACATAGCCAGGAGTAATCCCTGAGTGTCATCGAGTGTGCCCCCCCAAAAAACAAACAAACAAAATACTGTAGAGGCTTAAACATTTATTTAGTGAGCTACTGATTGACCCTTTCTGGTACAAAATTCTCCAAGAATCAAATATTTAAATAGGCATATTTTATATTTTTTAAAAATCAGAATAAGTGATAAGCCAGGCCATTCAAATTAACAACTCCATTGTGATTATTATTATTGCCCTTACTACTACTACTAATACTACTATCACTACTATTATTGAATTAGTGCCATTAGCATTGTCAAGTATCAGGAAATGATGCAGAGGTTTGACAGCTTTTCCAACATATATGTAATATTAAGCTCTTTTCCCTCAAATAGCTTTCCGATCATTGCACACACAGAATGCAATTACTGAAAAGCAGTAAAGGCATGACTTTTAAAAGAATATGATGCCCCAAGCAATCAGTCGCTATATGAGATGGAATGAAATGCTCTGCCTGCCAGTTAAACTAGAGAACTGCAGAAGTAATTTCTATGAAAGGTACATTGTTCATCTTACAAGGATATTTTCTTTAGCATCAGGTGGTAAGGTGCTCCTGTCAGAGAACTTTCTGGTTTTCTGACTTTTTACATACATTATATATAATGTCTATTATGTGTCTTTACCAAAGTGCAAAGTGGATTATAGAGAAAATAATAGCAGCAGTCTTCTTTGTGCTGAAAGGCAGGCACTTTAAAAGTAAAGCATCCTTTTTTTTTCTTCTTTGCCTTCTCATCCTGGAACAATGCACTTGGCAAAAGAGCAAATCTCTTTGTCCCCTTTTCTTCCCTGAAATAGCTTGGCTGACAGCAGGGCTGCCCAAAGATGACTTCCTAAGCCTCCGGGTGGATTCAAGGTGGTCAGCCTTTACTGTTGAGTATCTCTTGGGTACAAATAGAAAAAGCAAGCAAGGAATTATGAGACCATATGTCCCTACATGGAATTTATAGCCTAAGAAAAGCATACTTTTTCTACGCCTCTAAACACATACAGGGAAGAAATTTACTCGAACATTTAGAAGGTCAAAAGAATAGAAATAAAATGTCCATTCCCTTATTTTTTATTTTTTTGCTTTCTCTAGTGATTTTTTTTTATGATTCTGGCAAAGACACCATCAAGACAAAAGACATATGGGATAGAGTTACAGGCCAGTAATCTCGGGAGGACCAGAAGGGTTTTGTCCTGGGCTTTCTGAGGCAGCCATTGACCTGAAATGAAGAGAGAGGAGACAGTATTAAAGACTCAGGCTTTTATGGAAGCTTCAGCACTCATTTCTGGCTCTGTTCCTTGAGCAGCCAAATGAAACATTTCCATTTCTGTGATTTCCTGTCTGTAAGGTAAAGCAACCATTGATCGTGGTTATAATTCACATTTAAGAGAAAAATACTTTCTTAGTGCCAACTACTATTTTAAGCGTGTGATCCTTTATGCCATTAAGATATCATTTTATTTCCTTTTGAAAGTACTTAAAGAAGACTTATTATTATAAGACAATTTTCAAAGTTTCTGAGTTTGACTCCCGCCATGCTATTCCTTTGCCCACAAATTTAGAATCGAAAATATATATGCTCCCTGGGAAATGGAAAAAAAAATTGAATAGATAGTTAAGTATTCCTTGGTCTAAATCAATTTACTCCAGGGCAAATACTATTTTATGTTTTTGAATCATTTATATGAGTTGTAAGTTTTCAAATACTATAGGCTGTTTATTTTCTTTGTATTAGTGTCTGATCTACAATTACCATTTAAAAGAATATAAACAATGTCACTGCTTTTATTTTCAATGGAGACTGGCACAGAGATTCTGAAAAACTTACAACAAATCTTGAGCAATTTTTTCCAACAAAGCTTCAAATGGCACGGAGAATCTTTCCTAAATATATTTTAGAAGTTTAAATTTTGTTGATAGCAAAGACTTCACCCAAAATGTGACATTTAGTGCTTTCTATGGAGTCTAAGGCATTGTCAAAAATCAAAGTCTGAGGGGCAAGAACCATAGCTCAGTGATGGGGTGTTTGCCTATCACATGGCTGATTCAACCGACCTTACTTCAGTCCCTGGCATCCAAAATGGTTCCCCAAGCCAGGAGCAATTTCTGAGCGCATAGCCAGGATTAACCCCTGAGAGTCACCATGGATGGGCCCAAAACAAAAGAAAACAAAACAAACATCCTTCTTGAACTTGAGTTTTTAAATATGTTAAAATGACCTTTAGATTCTCTTGAAGCTTCTCGTTTTCTGGAGTTCACCATTGGCTGTGTGATTCTCAGTTTTAACATCTGAATGGAGTCTCCTTTTCTCCATCTCTAAAGAGCTTAGATTTGTATCTCAAAAAAGTGTGGTCTTCCTGCCTTAGGGCTACTTCAGGGCCAGTGACTAGCAGTTGAAATGCTCATTGTCAGGAATTTCTTAATCTATTTGATGGCACTATCTGAATAACAAAAGCCATAGACTCAATATCTAGATCTGATAGAAAATTTCAAATAGCTGATAAATCTGTTCCAATAAAAATATGGAAGGGTAGGTTGACAATATAAGAAAAGAAATGGAATGGGTAAGGAAAAATAAAAATATTTCTTAGTGAACTTTTAGAAATGAAAAAAGAAAGTTAAAAAAATATCAGAAAAAAAAGTCTTTAACTCAGTAAAAGACTATTTAAATTGATAGCAGACGTTCACAGTTTGTTTATCCAAAAAAAATTACCAATCTAAAATTTTATTTGCTTCTAAACTTTTGTTTAATAGAGTTAATTAAGAACTTTCTGAAATATATGAATATAAATAAATTTTCCACCCATAAATTATAATTAATTGAGGATTTTTTTGTACATACACATGGAAACATAGCAGTAGTTTTGGAAAAAAAATAATATGGGAGCTTGAAGCGATAATACAATCAGAAAGGCATTTGCCTTGCCTTGTACAGGATCGATCAGAGTTGGATCTTCAGCACCACATATGGTTTCCCATACCTGCCATGAGTGATTCCCGAGGGCAGAGCCAGTAATAATCCCTGAGCAAGGTCAGGTGTGACACAAAACAAAACAAAAATATCAGATTAAAAAATGACAAGTCCCCTGCTTTTCTGCACAAGACATCATTGAACATAATCTCCAAGGCCCAAACCCGGTAAACTGAACCCACCCAATAAGGTGGGTGCTGATTCCTGCCCTGTGTTTGAGCACAAGAGAGTCATTATAAAGGCTGCTGCCTTGCTCCCTGTCTGCTTTTCTGCAGAAGACAGCCAAGAAGACACCATCAAACATAATCTCCAGGGTCCAAACTCGATAAGCTAGTCCCACCCAATAAGGTGGAGCCAAAGGAGTGCAGACACTCTGCTTTGCAGCTGCAAGCATCTTCTAACTCACAAGCCCCAGCACAGCACATAGTAAAAACCATTATACAAATGTGGCAATGGGGAAACAATGCAGGACATCACCATGAATAGACAATGAAGATAATCTGAAAAGTACCAACCACCTAGTTAGCTTCTCAGATAAGGAGTTTAGAGTATTAATATGTAAGATGCTCAAAGAACTCAAAGAAAGTATAGATCAAGCTGAACAGACCACAACCATAGAACTCAGAAAACTTTATACTGAAATAACAGATCTTAAAAAATTCGGTATATTAAATGAACACCTCAATGAAAAACCTCTCCAAGAAGTAACAGCAGCTAGGATGGGGTCAGTGAGTCAGAGGATGAGATTCAGAACAACTGCATACAGGTGAAGAGATTGGAAAAGAACCGTAAAGCAAATGATCAGACAATGAATAAACTACTCAAAAAATGTGAACAGATGAAAATAGAAGTCTTTGATAAACTCAACAGAAACAATATTGGAATCATTGGAGTCCAGAAAGAGAATAAGAGGAAGAGTTGGAGGAAGTGTGAGAAGAGGAGTAAGAAGAAGAGGAAGAAGGAAAAGAAGAGAAATAAAAAGAAAAAAGGAAGAAGAGGAAGAAGAAAAATAAGAGGAGGGAGAAGAAAAGGAGGAAGGTAGAAGAAAAAGAAGAGAAAGAAGAGAAAGGAATTAGGAAAAGAACAGACAAGGAAAGTGGAAGAACCAAATATAAAGGAGGAGGAAGTAGAAGAGGAGGAGGAAGATGAATAAAAAGAAGAGAAAGAAGAGAAAGGAAGAAGAAAAAGAAGAGAAAAAGGAAAGAATGAACTGAAGATTTATTTTTAATTTATTTTCTTATAATAGTGTCTAAGCATTGTGATTATATACATGTTTGTATTGGTTTCAGTATAAAAAAAGTACAAAAAAATAGAATGACAAGCCCTTAGCTTTAGCTAACAAAAGATTATCAAGCAGCAAGGAGAGGAGTAGAAGGAAAAAAGATGTTAATTAGAAATTAAAAAAAGAAAATTTAAGACTATTTGGGCATTTTTGTATAGTAGGGTACAGTAACTTTGTATATCAAATATCATAAAGATAAACACTATTGTTAACTATTTTCTTAAACTATAATAAACTAAAAAAATAATCGGTGACATCATAGAAGCTGATAATATGCATAATTAGTTACATTTAATATTATGGTTAAACATTATAATAATAACATGATTAATATGCAGAGCTTTATTTATACATTAAAGTAGTAATAATAAACAAGGTAGAGGTATTTTGGCTGAAATGTATAATATTATGCTTTTTAGAAAGATGAAGATATGAAAAATATTTAGATATAATTTTGAACAAGTAATAAATATGTATATTAGACATTTAAAATTGATTGAAAAAATTATTAGATTTTGAGTAGGGAAGGAAAAATAGCATTGCTAGCAAAAATGCAAGAAGGGAATAATTGAGAACACTGATTTGTGATACAATTATTTTTAGCTTATTTAAAACAGTAGATCACTAATGTAAATATGTGTTTTTAAATAAAATGATAAAATTATTAAAAACACATAGAAATAAGTATAACAGAGATACGACAAAGATAAGACTTGAATGGCAATATTAGTATCAAATATAATTTACATATAATGTCATAAAATATAAAAGTGAACTGGAGAGACAGTACTATGTGTAGTGTGCATGCTTTTGCACATAGCAGATCTGAATTCACTTCTTGGCACTCCATTTGTTTTCCAGAGCCCTACAAATGTAGTCCCCAAATATAGATCCAGGATTAATCCCTTAACAAGCAAACAAAATTATTAAAATAGCAATATGACAACAAAATGTATACTAATTAATAAATAATGTAAAATTCAATAATATTTAACAAAAACTCCTGTTGGCATCTATAGATACTATGTAATAAGGAATTAAATATGAAACTGACAAAAATTGATATAGAAATTTTCTATATTTAAACTAAAACATTTTTACTAACATATCAGAAATTAATACATCTAAGATTAGCTGATTTTATAAAATTTATATAAATGGTACCTGTTTATACTAGTATAAACTATATAGTTGTTTATACTGTTCTAATAATTAGTATTAGAACATAAAATAATTACATTTCCAATAACTTCTTAGACAGTTTTTCATCTTATCCAAGATGAAAAACTTCTTAGACAGTTTTTTCATCTTATCCAAGATGAAAAAAAATTAAGAATCAACATCAAGTGATAATCTCCCAAAAAATTTATATGCTACCAAATAATTAATAGATCTAAGGGAAAAATACAATGGAAATTATAAATATTTAGAGGTCACTGACAATAAATGAACTACACATCAGCACTTCTAGGATATCTGTAAGTGAAACTAGAGATCTATTGCAATACTAAAGACACTTAAAAAAACTGTTAAAAATAAATAAGTGAAGAATTTGATTCAAAAAGCTAGAAAATTAGTCTGAACTTAAAGAATGCTGAGTGAAGGAAATGATATAGATAAGGCATAAATTAAAACAATTAAAAAACTAAGAGTAGAACATGTAAAGTGGATTCTTTAAAGATAGTCACAAATATACTATACATAGTATATATGATTAAACATGGAAACAAATAAAAGAGAAATCAGAAATGAAAAATATAGAATAGTCTCACATATAAGAATGTTTGAATTCTTGTGAAATTAGATTGAATAATAATTTTTAACATAGCTTTTAAATATGTAGAAATAGAAATATCATTTTAAAAAGCATCAATTAACAGGATTAACATAAGCACCAGAAACTCAAAATAGTAGTTTCCTCTTTTTGGTTACTGTTGATCTATATTTTTAAAAGTATAAAGCATGATTGACAAAGTACAGATTTTAAAAGAGTTGCAATAATACAATTAATGAGCACATCTATCACATCACTAGTGGTAAAATATAAAATTTAGTCTTAGAAAATTTCAAGTTTAAAAACAGTGTTATTAACCATAATTACTATGTTGTCTAATAGATTCAAGAATTTATTAATCTCTTAACTTTACAGTTATGACCATTGTCTCATTTGCCTTGCCAATTATACTCACTGTTCTATTTCTTTCTCTATGAATTTAATTTTTATACATATGAAAGTGGTATTACAAGATATTCATGTATTTGTTTGCACACACAACAGACAGTACTCAGTACAATAGCTCGGTACTCAAGGATCATTTCTGACTATGCTCAAGGGACCATGAATGATGCTAGGATGGAACTTAGGACGACCACATACAAGACAAGTGTCTTATACTCTGCTCTACCTCTCCTGCACATACGTTTTTATTTTTAGCATATTTAACAAGCTAATATTATCCATTTTGCATCAATGGCAGGCTTACTTTTTCTTTTATGGCTACCTAAAAGTCCCTATGGTGGAAGTCAGGGCCAAGAAAGTCACAGAGGAACTTTCTGCCCTGCATTGTCACATATAATAGAACGATACAAAATTTGGGGTTAATCACTCAACGTTTTCCCGAGACCCTGTCATTGTTCTTACAGAGAAATAGAATCAGAACCTCACCAGCAGAGAAAATTGACACAACCCTATACCTCCCCACATGAATGGCTGGTGTGCAATATAGCACATGGGTTTAGCCTTGAGAGGCTTTCTGCAAAACAGGTTCGGCTGAACTCCAGTTTCCAACTCTATGAAATAGGAACCAAGAGAACCATGGGTCAGGCACAGATACCAGGTATATTCTCAGTAGCCTTGCAATGAGTCTAGGAGCTCCCATTCCTGAGGTGAGCTCCAACATTATAGACTAATGGCAAAGAAAACAGGTGGCTAAGTGATGCTTAGTTTAATCAAATAGATCCTGCTCCTTTCAGCCCACATCTGACTGCCAGCAGGCAGGCCTTGCTTCCCTAAGCACCTCTAATTAACAAGGGAAACCTCTTCTTGCTTTGCAGCTGCTCAGCTACGGAGAGCATGTTCTATGAGAGGCTCCAGCTGTCTCTTAAACACCATTTCCTAAGTTGGCCTGTGTGTTAGATCTGTGTGGCCAAGGCATGGCAACCTGAAGATTGCTAGACCCTGGTGATATTGAGCCACTTTTGCATTCATAGGTATTCATATGTATTAGAGCAGAATTTCTCAGTCTTATTCCAGCTGTGTATCCTTCTGACCTTATTTCCTTTCCATGCCTCCCATTCCTACAAGATCAGCCTTAGACTGGTGTTGGGATGTCCTCCATTTACACAGTTTTCTCCTTGTGGAATATATTGGAGACTTTCAGGGATCATATAGTCCAGTCAAGAAAGACTCTTTTAAAATAGTTGCAATCCTGAAAGTCAGTCACTCAAATAACAGCAAACTTCATGAGTTCAAATCTCCCTATTCCTGTTTCCCAGGCCAGTTATTATTATAATTGTCAGCAATATACTGAAAATTTTCTTTGAGGTCAGGCACAATTAAAGAATATTCACTCTGACCACTATTATTCGAGAGAATTGAAAGTTTAAGACACATAAACTAGACAAGAAAAATAAATCCAAGGAATTCAAAGGGAAAAAAATAAGTTACACTACACTACCACTATATGGATATAGCATGCTAGCATACATAGAAAGTCCTAAAATCTTCATCAAAGTCTTTTTAGAAACAACATCTAGGAGCACACTAGAAGAGATAGCACACTAGTAGAGTATTTGCCTTGAATATGGCCAACATAGGACAGACCTGAGTTCGATTCCCAGCATCCCAGATTGTCTCCTGAGTCTGCTATGAGTGATTTCTGGGTGCAGAGCTAGGAGTAAACCCTGAGCATTGCTGGGTGTGCTCTCCCCACACAAAAAAATAACATATAAATCTTCACAATAAAGAAATATACAAAAAATACAAAATATCCATTGCTTTATATATAAATATATATGAAAGAAAAATGAAAATGATGGAACTTATACTTGATCCAAACATTGTAGGCCCCAAATACCAACTTAACAAAGAAAGAGAAATATTTTATGTATAAGAAGCTATAATGTATTTTAAAATAAATAGGCCACAAAGAAATGGAAAATTTTCCATGCTCAAGGATATAAAGAATTGACATTGCTAAAGTCACCATCCTAAAGAAAACACTACACAAATGTAAGCTGATATCTATCAAAATTCCAACAATATTCTTCAAATACTTAAAACAAATACATCTAAAAGTTACATGATACCATAAAACTTATAAATATACAAAGCAACACAAATCATCACATTCCCTGAATTTCAACTATACTTTAAGACTGTAGTAATAAAAATAGTGTGATATTGCTATAAAATCAAACATCCAATCAGTGAGACAGAACTGAGAGTTCAGAAATAAATCCTGTTATATATGAACAAAGCACAAATTTATACCGAAAAGCCAAGAGCAAAAAGTAGAAAAGAGAAGATCTCTTCAACAAATAATGTAGGAAAACTGGATAGCCATATGCAAAATGATTGAACTATCCCATAATACATTAAAGATAATTATAAATGGATTAAAGGCCTTGATGTTAGATCTGAATCCATAAGATGTACAAAAAGTAACTTAGGTGTCACACTACATTGACTTTAGAGGTGTCTTCAATGATGATTCCAAGTAGAAGGCAACAAAAGCAAAAATAATGGGGTTGTAACAAGCTAAAAATGTATTTACTGCAAAGAGAGTATGATTAAAATATTCATTCGACTGAATAGAAAAATAAATTTGTAGGCTATACCTATCAAAGAGAGGTTAATAGCACTCAAAAAAGTCAGCTACAAATACAATATAGTCTGCATCAAAAATATAGAAATGCTTAACTTTTCATCAAAGAAAAAATACAGATGACCTAAAGACACATAAAAATATTTATAATTATTGATTTTCAAATAAATGCAAGTGAAATTGACTACAAGAAATAACCTCATACCATGAGAATGGCTGACATCAATGTGGCAAAAACAATATTATTGTTAGATATCTGAAAGGAAAAGAAATCCTCACTCACTATTGTTTTAATTGTAAACAGGAAAACAGATTATAGAAAATAATATCAAAATTTCTCAAAAGTTAATTATAGAACTATATGTGGCACAACAAATTCATTCCTTTGTGTCTATCCCAAGAACATAAGTCACTAATTAGAAAATATATATTACTATGCAAAAGTATACATGTTCATTGAGATGTTTACAAAGATCCAGGATTTGAAAACAGTGCTTAAAAAGATAAGAGAGGGAGAAGGAAAGGTATGCCATACGGGTAGGATGGTAGTGAGATAATAGGAGTGTAACTGGGAAAATTGGTGGTGGGAAATGAACCCTAATGAGTATTGGAAATTGTATAATCAAACACAACTATCAGCAGCTTTTTAACTCTGTATCGCATGGCAATTTAATAATGATTTTAAAAAGAAAACAAGGTAAAAAATATGTTATATCACACTGCATTATTCAATTTAAGAACTGTATCATTCTTAAGAACAATACTATGAGAAAATATAAGAAAATATTACCTATGTGTTGTTCTATATTCCTTATAGTTTCAGATCTGATATCAAGGTCATTAATCCATTTGGATTTTAACTTCCTACATGGTGTTAGCTGGGGGTCTGAGTTTGCTTTTTTGCCAGTGGCTAGCCAGTTGTGCCAACACCACTTGTTGAAGAGGTTTTCCTTGCTCCATTTAGGATTTCTTGCTCCTTTATCAAAAACTAGGTGGTTATATGTCTAAGGAACATTCTCTGAGTACTCAAGGCTATTCCACTGATCTGAGGGTCTATCCTTATTCCAATACCATGCTTTTTTTTATATAACAATTGCTTTGTAATACAGCTTAAAATTGGAGAAAATAATGCCTCCCATATTTCTTTTCCCAATGAGTGCTTTAGCTATTTGAGGGTGTTTATTGTTCCAAATGAATTTTAGAAGTGTTTGATCCACTTCTTCGAAGAACACCATGGGTATCTTTAGAGGAATCGCATTAAATCTGTACAATGCTTTTGGGAGTATTGTCATTTTAATTATTTTGATCCTGCCAATCCATGAGCAGGGTACGTGTTTCCATTTCCGCGTGTCCTCTCTTAAAACACTCCATGACATTGAGACTAAAGGCATCTTTAAGGAGGAAACAGCACTCTCCAAATAAGTGAAAGCAGAGATAAACAGATGGGACTATATTAAGCTGAGAAGCTTCTGCACCTGTAAGGAGATAGTGCCCAGAATACAAAAGCCACCCACTGAGTAGAAGAAATTATTCACCCAATACCCATCAGATAAAGGACTAATATCCAAAATATACAAGGTACTGACAAAACTTTACAAGAAGAAAACATCTAACCCCATCAAAAAATGGGAAGAATAAATAAACACTTTATAAAAGAAGAAATGCAAATGGTCAAAAGGCACATGAGAAGATGCTTCAAATCACTAATCGTCAGGGAGATGCAAATCAAAACAACTATGAGGTACCACCTCATGCCGCAGAGATTGGCACACATCTCAAAGACAGAGAACAAGCAGTGCTGGCAGATGTGGAAAGAAAGGAACTCTTATCCACTGCTGGTGGGAATGCCATCTAGTGTGGGGAGCCACGGGGGGACGCCCCTGCTGGTTTTTCCCCACTGCTTACAAACCTGGCTGACTGCGCCCAGAAGAAGAACAGAAACCAGACATCTGCTGGGCCCTGGCCATCTGCATGCAAGCAGTTACAAAATATTTAGGGACCTGCAGCTTCTTGCACAGCCTTCACCCTAATCAATATAAAACATGGCCATGAGAATTGAAGCATGAGGCTAGGGTGGAGAAACACCTAACCATGGTTGTACATTTACCAAGACGTGTCCTTGTGGTTTAACGTATGCTCTGTTCCTGCATTCCCTGCATTTAATGTTTGACCATATAAGGTAATCCTTGCATTCCTTCTAACTGTGTACATGACAACCGTGCCCTGAGGCATGCGACCTCCTCCCTCAAGTGTGCTATGTGCAAAAGGACCACCCTTTTCATGTGCTGTGCGCAAAAGAGCTGTCTTGGCAAAATGTGATTGGTTGTTCCACTTCCTTGTGAATTATGATTGGCTGTGCCACTTCCTTGTTCTTTTATCCACTCCCCCCTTTGTCCTGATAGCATAAAA
>PVKC010025228.1:0-16572 GCA_004027635.1 Crocidura indochinensis
GGGGACCATATGGGGCACCGGGATTCGAACTGATGACCTTTTGCATGAAAGGTAAACGCCTTACCTCCATGCTATCTCCCGGGCCCAAGTTTTTATTTTAATTTCGTCTACCTCTGACTGTTCCATTTTCTTGAGTTAATGTCCTTTTTTCTGTGAGAACATTTGTATGTTCTCTTTGTCATATAATATTTATCAATTTCTGTTCACTGTGCTAGTCTCATTCACATTTATATTCGAGTTCAATTATCATTTGCCAGGAGTCATTCTAAGATTCTTTCCAATATTATTCAATTACCATTAATAACTCTTGAGGGGTCAGAGAGATAATACAATAGGGAGGGCACTTATCTTTGTGCAGAGGACCCAGATTCTAATTCTGGATTCCCATCTGGTCCCTTGAGCACCAGCAGAAATAATTTCTGAGTCAGAGATAGAAATAACTCCTGCGAATCACTAGGTGTGGCCCCGAACAAACAAGCAAACAAAAACTCTAAAATGCAACGGAAGTATCTTAATATTGAGCTTTTTAATATTATATTATTTTTGCAAATGCTTTATCCCATTGAAATAGTAAGATTCTAGAATTAGAAAATGTTTTTGTATGCCATGTCATCCTAGGCACATAGAATAATCTTTTTTGCATGACTTGGTTAAATCGTACAATTTGCTTAGCTCTGTTAACAAATTGGCATCATGTTTATTAGTTCCGATCTCTTTGAGAACCAAAGTTTTTTTTTCTATTTATTATAATTGTCATTGAGTTTGATTTTAGTAAAGTTATACTCATTTGGCCAAAATTTTAGTGCCAATAGTTACATAAATTTCTAATAACAAGATTATAATACCCCAAATTTCCAAGATTTGCTTTACAAAGAGTTTTATGTTAGTGGAACTTTTTAATGTTTGGGCTCTTTGAAGGAGAGTACAGAACTTATTTCAGAACTCAGAACCTGTGATCATTATAGGTCTCTGTGTCTCTAAGATCTATCACTAGTATCTCTAGATGGAGCTATTTAACCTTTTCTTTTATGCACTGAAGTCAGAGAAATGAAATAAAAGGAGCATGCTGTTTGTTTCAAGGATTTCAGATATAAAAGAAGCTAGAATTTTTGAGATTACTAAATACGAGAGGCTCATGATAATGTTTGCTCACTTCTTTCTTTTCTTTCTATTTTTCATAACAAAATATAGCCATACCAGTAAATAAAAATATGAACAAAATTTTTCTTTCCCTGGTGTTATAGAATTGAGATAATTTACAATAGTATAATAAATTACATAATAATTTTTATTGATTTTGGATATGTCTTTGACTAAAGTAGCAAATACTAATTCCTGAATTAAAAAATATAGTATACTAAAAACAAACAAAAAATCCAGAAAGTTTAAGGATAAAGAGAAGAAAAATAAAGTATATCCAGTTGTAATGAGCAATTTGTTCTTCCATGACAGAGTACTTATCTAAAAATAATGATAATTAGTGCTGGAGTGATAGTAGGGTGCTTGCTTTGTACATCACCAATCTGAGTTCAAGCCCCTGAATCCCATACAGTCAGTCCCCAGGCACTACAAGGAGTAATTCCTGATTACAACACCAGGGGTCACCACTGAGCATTTCCAGGCGTGGACCCAAAGCAATACCAAAAATAGGGCATAAAACAACGGGTAAGGCTTTTGCCTTGCATGTGGCAACTTGGGTTCAATCCTTGGGGTCCCATATGACAAATTTATAAACTCTAGCCTACCAGGAGTGAATACTGAGTCAGAAGCAGGAGTATTCCCTGAGCACTGCTGGGTGAACCCCTCCCCCAAAATATAACTAATATATCAATACATATGCATTATATATGTATACATATTATTGCTATATATGTATATGAAATAGCAAATACTCCAAGATTTTTTATAAACTGCCTTTAAATTCTCAAAACATCAATGTTCTAAAAGGTTGCATATAAATTAATAAAGCTAAATAGAAAAGTTTTTGTTCTTGGATTTACCATTTAGTGTGTGTCACAGGTGAAAGATTATTATTTACTATCTGTTAAATTCTACATGTTATCATGTAGATTATGATTCTTTTCATGAATTTACTCATTAATGAACTGATTGGCTTACTATTGGCATTAACACAAGAGGCAAAGTTAAAGTAACGTATTTAAATGTATTTAAAGAAATCCAACAATTTAATCGTATCAATATGAATAAAATTTAAATTGGTAAATATATAGATATAATATAATGATCCTATAATGCTGTAGCATGTAGCTTGTGCTTAACTATTATTTAATCAATATATTTTACTGAAACCTAGAATTTTATGGAAAAGATAGAAAGTGAGTCCAGGTAAACAACAGGTATTCTTATGTCAAATAGTTGACTCCTTCAGATTGCTAAAAAGGTCCATTTTTGAGTTACAAATCTATGTAATAAAGCTTTGTAAAAATAATTTTTAATTAAATCATCATGAGATCTAGTCACAAAATTGTTCATGACTATGTAATGAAACTATTGTACTTTATCCTATGAATTAAAGCAGCAGAATTTCAATGCGATTTCTGTATTAGAAGTGGAGATTTTAGTTGCCCGTTTCCAGCAACCAATAAAGCAATAAAGATTTAGCAGACATTATCATTTTGAAAAAGATTTGTGCAGTTTTCTATCTCTGATGTATAAGGATCTAAACTACAGTACCCAGTAGAAATAGGAGCAGAGAGAAAATGTTTTACACAAGATGACAGTTAGTGAAACTGATATAAAATGTTATGCTGGTTTCCTGTGCTCATGGTCTTGGGGCCTTTTTGTTTTATTTGCTTCCATTATTTTACACTTAGAAAAACAGTTAAACATATTGCCCAACATTACAACCAGGTTGGGAATAATAACAAGGTATTATGAATGATTTTAGGCCATTATATAATGATAATATACTAGTTTTATGAGAATCAACTCCATTCTGTTGGTAAATACAAAGGAATCACTTACACTACACAAATAGTGCAGCTGTAAGTTTTCTGGTAATTAATGTGATCATGTAGTTTAACTTATTTCAATTGGCTCTTCATTTCAATTGTGCTCCTTGAGTATGTGTGGTTGATAGGTTTATTCACTGTGGTTGCAAAAAAACAAAAACAAAAACAAAACTACTCCTTAAAGGGTGTCCTCTTTATAGGAATGAGACTATATGAATGATAAAATGAATGATAAAAGGGAGTAGAGATTAAATAGGATCTATTTCTATTTATTTATTTAATTATTTTGATTTTGGGGCCACACTCGGTGACACTCAAGAGTTACCTGGCTTAGAGATTCCTCCTGGCTTGGGGGACCATATGGGATGCCAGGGAATTGAACTGAGGTTCGTCCTGGGTCAGCCACGTGCAAGGAAAAAGCCCTTCTCTGTTTAGTGGACACATATGAAATATAGAACTCTACAATTTGAGAAAAAGGAAAGCTCCACTTGAAGTAAATGATATGTTTTATTTTAGAAATTTCTAGACTCAGAGCTGGAGCAATAACTCAGTGGGTAGGACGTTTACCTTGTACATGGCTGACCCAGTTTGATCGCTGACATCCATATGGTTCCTGAGCCTGCCAGGAGTGATTTCTGGGCGCAAAGTCAGGAGTAAAATCTGAGCGCTACTGGTGTGGTGGTGTGACCCAAAAACGAATATAAATAAATACATAAATGGGTTATAATATTCTATTATGCATTATATTAATTTTCAAGCATGTGATCTTAACAAAAAATATATCCCTTTATATTACTTTACTCATGAGAATATTTTGAGTCCTTATAGTAGTTTTGTTGGACAATATACTGGTTAGAATATTGATTAACAGTGTTATACACTAATGCAGTTTCTTGTCAAAGACATTATTATTTTTAAGTCTACTTCTTACTTGATGATTTTTTAAATAATATTGAACAGTTCCTTCACTAGGATTCACAAACTTTTCCTTGAAATCAATTTGTAGTTTTGTTTTCAAAGAACTATTTTCAATTTGATATTTCTTCTGTTTTCAACATGTATAGGTAGAAAGTCTCCTGAGATGTTACCCATATGTATCAATGCATTTATATTCATAGTCTATGTGTTCAAACTGGCACAAGTTTGAACTAGCACAAGAATTATCCCTGAAAAGAGACTTTGCTCTGTGTGTTTTCAACCTTCTTCTGTATGTCACTGATAATTAGAGAGCTTGCAGAATACTCATAAGAAATGTAACATTGATCCTTTTGTGTTCTTGTATAGCATATAACACCTTATTTCTAACATCTTATTTCTAAGATGTAAAAATATTTCTTCATCTTTTTAAAGGTTGAAATAATTTTATTTCACCAAAATATCTATAATTTAGAAAATGAAAATCACATTATATATCAGAATAGAAATATTTGCATGATAATCACCAAAAACAAGAACCTAGGAGCTTTATCAGGCCTGGGCTAGGGTATATCATAGAGTGGCAGACTAATAAAATTGATAAAATTCCTACTTATAGGTTACTAATAGACTAGAAACAACTCAGAAAATGAATTAAAAGAGACTTCCTAATCATGTAAAATCTGTTGAGAGGAGGAAAGTGTTTGCAGTTACATCTGATAAAGGTTTGCATTTCAAAAATCATCAGTGGAGACAGCAAAAAATACAATTACCATAATAAACAGTGAATTAACATTTAGCACTATGATATAGCATTTATGACTAAGGTTCAACCAGTATTTCTAGAAGCCTATTTCTAAGTCAAGTTTTACATGGTTGTTTCCATGTCTATCTCTATTCATATATCTATATCTGTCCAGGTAACAATAGCTAGAAGGAAATTTCTTTTCCCGTTAGGAAGGATGTCTTGAGATACTTTCAACTCCTATATTAAAATAGAACAGTATTCTTGCTACTATGTGTATTGTGAAGTTAAAGAGGAGTTATATCCTGAAAGATGAAGAATTAACTGAATTAGTAATATAAAAATTGTATAGTCCAAGTAGGCATATGTTCCAGAATTATGCTTAATTTTTTATTATACTTATCTAATTCTTTTGAGTTTCCATTTTGTTGCCAGTTATAGTTTATTATGGTTTGTTCATACAGTGATATTTGTCAACTATCAGTACTGAAATATTTATAACTTACTTCATTGTCTCAGACATAGGTTTTATCAATCCAAAATTGTCTACTTTCATTACCTTGACCATAGCTTGAAAGTGAGTGGAACTTGTGAGAAACTTGGATTTTTAGTATCTAGGGTGCTAAAACACGTTTGCAGTCTCTCAAGAACATTTATGATATTTTTTTTATCTTTCTCACCCATTGTAGAATGTGTTCATTAGAAACTAAAAACTTGTGAGAGGAAGTGAGGCCACTGTTGAGTAAACAAATTAGTGAGTTTCTGATGAAGAGGATAAACTGTGTTGCCTCCATATTCAACTGAAAATGCTTTTGCTTGTGTTTTTCTCTATGCTGCTTCATTTGCCATGAAGATAATATCTACATGTATTACTGTTAATCTTGGATTGAAGTTTCATATTTAAATGAAAAACATTGAGACAGACCACATTTTTAAAAGTAATACTGTACACTATTCTATAAGGTCATGCTTTGAGGGAGGAATGCATGCATTTAAAAAACAGCAAGCTTGACTTGTCAGTGACATACAGAAATTTAATCCACAATTTGTAATTTCTTTTTATAACTGTCTGAATCCATAATAATGTGGTTTATGTCTTGTATCAAGTGTATGTTTTCCACATTTCTATTTTTCTGTACTGCTCACTCATTTGAGGGGAAATAGAGGAAGGATGGGTCCCAAACAATACTCAGGAGATAAAGTGCTACTCCTATAATATTGGATCAACCAAGTGAGAGCATTTAATGCTGGGGTTCCATGGTACAGTTCTATTCTTTCTGGTAATGTGGGAGAGTATAGCAATAGCATTTTACATTTTAATGGAAATCATGAGTCCCAGGAAATAAAGTCAAGTGTCTGTGCTTCAGCTATCTCCAGGCACATGAGATATGTCCCTGTCTTCTTCTGTTAAATGACTTCCCCAAATTCTAAACAATTTCAAAGAAGGAATAAATTATTTCAATAAATATCATTTGATTACTTGTATGTACCAACTAATGTGCTAGGCTTTAAAATATTATTGCATGTATAAGATAGAATCATTTTCAAGTTAAGCCTACTTTGTGAATATAGGCAGTACATATTCCAAACAAAGCTTAAACAAAGCTTAACATTTGACTATTGTCCTCTTTCTGTTCAGTATGAGGACCTCAGATTCCTGTCACATAGATATTATTAAAATTACTGAAAAGATATGAAGTTCTTAATTTGGAATAGAGTAAAGTGAACCCACTTACCTTTAACATGTCCATCAGAATACTTAAAATTTGACAAAAGAACATTTGCAGTTCCTTAGCAGTCTATTTGTTAAAATATTTTTAAAGAAAGGTCTCTAAATAAAAAGAAGTGTATGCACACATGACACATCAAAATGAAGAGAAACTGCTGCTTTACTTAACAGGGAGAGTTTCCATTCTTGGTACTGTGTTGTTTTGTTTATAGATTTCTAAGTGTCTTAGAGGACGGATATCTTCAAATAGAAGATATTAAGAGTCTTTGCAACTTTTCCAGGTCATGGTAAACAGTGTTTTGAAATGACACCTTAAAAAAGATTAAGTCTTGAGGTTTGATTACCTTTTTTGACATTTGAATGGAATACTGTATTCATAATATTACTGTACAATTTAATGGAAAATCTTTGGTATTATCAGGCATTGGTGTTCATGAAGTATGTTTTGAAAATGACTCTTTTTTTTTTTATTGGTTTTTGGTTCACACCCGGCAGTGCTCAGGGGTTACTCCTGGCTGCATGCTCAGAAATTGTTCCTGGCAGGCACGGGGGACCATATGAGGCACCGGGATTCGAACCAATGACCTTTTGCATGAAAGGCAAACGCCTTACCTCCATGCTATCTCCCGGGCCCCGAAAATGACTCTTTTTAAAGATTAATCTATTTGAATTATTTTAAAGAAAAAATATTTGAATTTTCTTTGATCAGTCAATTTGGTTTTACTTTTTATGGAGAAAAGATACCAAGGATAAATATAAGTTAAAATTTTTGAGCATAAATTAGTGTTTATTTTTTATTAAATTCAAAACCAGGGAAGAGCCTTCTGCATTTGTTGAGCAGATAAAGTCAATTTAATCAAAGAAAGTCACATTTGGCCTATTAGTTCAAGACTAACTTTACTTGAGTCACTTCTTACTTATTACACTGAAAATCATGAGAAAAACAAGCTGCTTTCAAAGTTCAATATAAGAAAAAAATTTTAAATTCGAATAGTTACTGTAGGATGTGCACACAATGCACATGAACACACACACAGACACACACACACATACACACACTGGCTTATCACTATTTAAGTTGCTTTATTATAATGTTACTTAACCTTTCCAAGCATTATTTTGAGTATTTTTGGTATGTAAACTATATTTTAAGTGTGTATATAAAATTGAGTAATTATAATTTCAGTGATTTATTGGTATTATTTGGGAATATTCCTAAAATTTTAGTGATATTTATGTAAGGGTGAACTCAAACAAATTTAATTGAGGAATATATATTAAATTTGTATTTTGTCCAATATCAATATCAACACATTCCTTGCTTTGTAGTACCCTATCGTAAATATAATGAGACCTTGATTGGTTCATTGTCAAACAAATAATTATGTATTATCTTGTGAATTTTTTTTTTTTTTTGCTTTTTGGGCCACACCCGGTGATGCTCAGGGGTTACTCCTGGCTATTCGCTCAGAAGTCGCTCCTGGCAGGCACAGGGGACCATATGGGGAACCGGGGGATTGAACCGTGGTCTGTCCTAGGTTAGCACAGGCACCTTAGTTCCAGCGCCACCGCCCAGCCCCCTATCTTGTGAAATTTAATCAGTATATCTTTTAAAATATTTTATTGAAACCACTGTGATTTACAAAATCTTTCATAGTTGGGTTTCAGACCTACAATGAATCTGGGACAAACTCACCACCAGTGTCCACTTTCCTCCACCAATGTTCCCCAAGTATATCCCATACTTTCTCTCCTCTCCTGCCTCCCAGCCTGCCAATATGACAGACCCATTTTAAATTTAGATGGTTAATGTTTGGGTCTCTTGCTTCCTGTTGGTGCCTTTGGCTTGGACATATAGTTATATCCACTTTTAATGTCACCAATGCACCTGAGACAGTCTAGTCCATGGCCCCCATCTTTTCATATTTGTGTTTCCTCTCTTCCACTCAGTTTCTTTCCTTCTCCTCACTCTACTCTGGGGTCAAGGGTGTTTGAGACAACACCCAGTTAGACCATAGCATTACTTCATGTCGTTATTCTAAATACTACATATAAGTGATATCATTCTGTATTTATTCTTCTTTTGGCTTAATTCATTTAGCATAATATCTTCCAGTTCCAGCCATTTCCTGTAGAATGCATGATTACATAGCTTCTTTAAGCTATATGTAGTATAATATGTATACTGTACTTTATGTAGTATTTCTGTCTGCTTTGGGAATTAGTAAGATTTTAGCTTCATAAAAGGCATTAGGGAAGATTAATGTCTATTTGAAATTTTAGTAGAGTCTAAGAATCAATGGTAGTGACTTTTCCTAGAATGTTTGATAAACCCCACCCATAAACCTGTCTGATCCTGGACTTTTATTCTTGAAAAATTTCTTAATTATTGTTTCAATTTCCTTATTTGTTATTGTCATGTTTAGACTTTCTACTTCTTTTTTCTTCAGCTTTTTTGTTTTGTTTTGTTTTGAGGTCACACCCAATGACGCTCAGAGGTTACTCCTGGCTATGCGCTCAGAAATTGCTCCTGACTTGGGGGACAATATGGGGCACCAGGGGATCAAACCAGGGTCCTTCCTAGGTCACCTGCATGCTAGGCAAATACCCTACCATTGTGCCACCACTATAGCCCTTTCCCCCTTAAGTTTTGGGATATTATATTATTTCCAGAAATCCGTCCATTTCTTCCAGATTCTCAGGCTTAATAGTGTACAATTGTTCATATTAAGCTCTCATGATGTCTTGGATTCCTTAGGGTTCTGTTGTAATCTCTCCCCTCACGTTTATGATCTGATTTAATTGAAAAATTTCCCTTGTGAGTCTTGCCAATGGTTTTGTCTATTTTGTTTATTCTTTCAAAAACCAGCTCCTAATTTTATCAATTCTTTGTAGTGTTTTCCTTGTTTCTATATTGTTGATTTTTACTCTGGTTTTTATTTATTTCTTTTAGTTATTTGCCTGTGTTTGGATTCTTTTGTTGTTGGTTTGTTAAATATTTAAGCTGTGCTTTTAGGTTGTTGATTTAGTCTTTTTCTTCTTTCCTTATGTAGGCTTGCATTGCTATGAGTTTTCCAATAATTGCTGTGTTAACTGTGTCCCATAGATTTTGGTAATTTGTTTCTTCTTTATCATTAATATCAAGGATTCTTTTTTATTTCTTCCTTGATTTCCTCTTTAATTCAGCTGTTGTTGAACACCATGTTGTTTAGTCACCAGGTGTTAGATTTTCTCCAATGTCTTCTTACAATCAATCTTGATCTCTGTGGCATTGCAATCTGTTAGGGTACTTGGTATAATTCTTAACTTGTGAATTTTTCTAATTTAGACTTGTGTCCTAAAATGTGGTCTTTCCTAGTGAAGGTTCCATTTGAAGTTGAGAAGAACGTATATTCAGCTTTTAGAGGATGAAAGGTTTTGTATAGATTCATTAGTCCCAGCTCTTCTAGTTTCTCATTCAGGGCTCTGTGTGTTTGCTAGTGTTTGGTCTAGTGGATCTGTCCAGTGGCAAGCAAGAGTGGTGTGTTGAAATTTCTACTACTATCACATATTCATCCATATGTTTTTCTATGTTTGTGAGCAAAAGTCTTATATGCTTTTCTGACTCTACTTTAGATGTGTAAATGTTGATCAGAGTTAGTACTTCTTGGTCTATTGTTCCCCTAATCAATAAGTATTGTTCATTTTTGTCTCTAAGTATTTTCTTGAGGTTGAATGTAATTCTTCTGAGATACATATATATACATATATACACACATATATATATTTACACATATATACATATATGTATCTCAGAAACAAATTAGACCAAGCAGTCTAATAAACTGTCCCAGATATTTTTTCCTTTCCAGCATCTTGTATAATTGTTTTCCATCCTTTTACTCTGAGCCTGTGAAATTTTAAGTGTGTTTTCTGCAAGCAGTAGGTGCTAGATTTTGTTTATTGATCCAGTCCAATACTTTGTGTCTTTTGATGGGAAAGTTTAATCCATTGACATTTAAGAAGAATGTTGACAGAAAGGGTTGTTGTGCCATTATATTGTGTAGGGTTATTACTTTTACAATTGTGTATTTGGTTTATGTAATTGATCTTTGAGTCGTTCATTTATAATTGGTTTGGATAGCACTAATGTTGCAAGTGATTTTTTGTTTGAGAATGTTTTTTTTCTTTTTCTTTTTCTTTCTTTCTTTCTTTTTTTGGTTTTTGGGCCACACCCGGTGACGCTCAGGGGTTACTCCTGACTATTCGCTCAGAAGTCGCTCCTGGCAGGCACGGGGGACCATATGGGGAACCGAGGGATCGAACCATGGTCTGTCCTAGGTTAGCACAGGCACCTTAGCTCCAGCGCCACCGCCTGGCCCCCCCTTTTTCTTTTTTTTGAGAACGTTTTTTTATACCTCTCTTCCATTTAAATAAAAGGTTTTCTGGGTAGTGGACTCTAGGTTGAAAGTTTCTTTCATGTAGTAGCTTGAATATGTCATTCCACTCTTTTCTTGCCTGGATTGATTCAAATGGGAGATCTGATTTAACTCTTATGTTGTTTCCTTTATACTGAAGATTTTTCTTCTCCATTAGTGCTTTAAAGAGCCCTTTTCTCTTTCTCTCTTTTGCCATTTGGATTACTATACTCACCATTTGGATTGCTATATGTCTTGGTGTTGTTCTGGTTTTTGTTTTGTTTTGTTTTGGGCCTACAGACGGCGGTGTTCAGGGATTACTCCTGGCTATCTGCTCAGAAATAGCTCCTGGCAGGCACGGGGGACCATATGAGACACTGGGATTCGAACCAACCACCTTAGGTCCTGGATCGGCTGCTTGCAAGGCAAACACCGCTGTGCTATCTCTCCAACCCCTGTTCCATTTTGTTTGACACTCTTTTTGCCTTTTGGATTTGTACAGCAAATTCTTTGCAAAGAGTTGGGAAGTTCTCTGCTATTATCTCCCTCACTACTTGTTCTTCCCTTTTCTCTTTTTTCTCTTCTTGTATTCCTAAAATTCAGAAATTATTTTTCTTGTCTTTTTTCATAAAGTACTTCCATTGTTTGTCTCTCCTTTCTTTTTTGACTTCTTTATCAATACAGGCTTGTAATTTGTCTTCAAATTCATCTATGTTGTTGTCCACTTGTGTAATCCTGTTACTACAGCTTGAAAGGTATATATTTTAGTTTTAAATTTAGTTTTAAATCTAGTTTTGTAAGACTTGGCAGAGTTTGGGGCCTACCCCAGTTCTATGCAGTTCTACCCCAGTTTATGCTCAGCAATGCTCAGGTTCAGGGATCAAATAATTCAAACCTGTGCCTCATGTATATGAAGTGTGTGCTTATTTCCGTAAGCCTTCCCTATGATTTTATAACTGTAACTTTTGTTGATAGTACTTACAAGATATTTGGAAAGATTTATAGTTGGTTACTCACCATTTTATTTATGGGGATTAACGCAAAGAAAACCTTTGAAAATGGGGCCAACAGAAAGGAATAAAGAATAGAGAGAAAGGATTTGGTAATATTTGTCTATCATCAGGATCAGACTTGTTTTGGATGTATGATCAGATTCTTTGAAGAAATATCTTGATATCATATTATACATCAAAAGTATTAAATTACTCGGGGGCCAGATCAATAGCACAGCAGGTTGACCAACTCAGGTTCAATACCTGGCATCGAATATGGTATTCTGAGCTTCTAGGGGGTAATTTCTGAGCACAAACCCAGGACAAACCCCTGAGTGCCTTTGAATGTGACCCCAAAACCAAAAACAACAATAACAAAATCAATTACTGGTTAGTGTATGAGAATAATTTGAAGAAAGGCTAAGATACTTGCATCTTTTGAGAAGTGTAACAGAGATATAAATCAATCCTATACCAGAGTTCTTTCTTAAGGAATATAGTGAGAAAAAAGATAGTCTTTATAAACCAAGAATTAAAAGAAAAACATGCAGTTAAATAAAATAAAACAGAAAAAGCTAGAAAGTGACAGGTCATACAAAGGAGAGACTAGGGAAAAAGAGTGATTTCACATACTCTTTGTGAAATAGAGCCTATTCTACATTTCAGCTAAGATTCTGGAATAAAAATGACTTTCAAGATCAGGAGAGATAAAACAGTGTTCCAATAGGGTACTTGCCTTGCATGCAGCAGATCTAGGTTAGGTTTTATCCTCAGTATTCTATAAGGTCCTCCCAGCATTGCCTGGAGTGATTTTGACTGCAGTGTCATTCTGCTGGATGTGGTCTGGATGTGTCTCCAAAATATTCTTAAAAACAACTTTCTTCAATTCTCATTGTCACGATATTTGCAAACATTTTAACATAAATTCAAAGCATATATTTATTTTTAATTTATTAAAATTATCTTCCTATTTGAAAAGATATAAATTCATTATAAATATTATTAATGAGAGCTGCTTTATTTTATAATAAATATTTTGTTATAGTTATGATAACAAAAAAGATAATTTTGTGTCTGGCCCTCTCCCTCTGAATGTTACTCAGCATGATACACTGCAGATTATCCATGTAGTAGCAAATTGCATGACTTCATCTTTTCTTACAGCCAAGCAGTAAGTATAACAGTTCTTTAGAGTCATCTATTCTTGTGTAGTTGTGCTATTTCCAGATTTTGGTCATATTGAATAGTGCTATAACATATATATATATATATATAGTGCTATAACATACATATGTGTATGTGTGTGTGTGTGTGTGTGTGTGTGTGTGTACAAATGAATTTTAGTGCTCTTGAAGATATATTCCAAGAAGTTAAAGATCTAGTTTATAATGGAAGGTCATTTATTTTTTCATATTATTCATATTATTTTTTGAAAGGGTGAACCAGTCCATATTCTATGAACAAAGGATGCAATTTCATACCAGCAGTGAATCAAAGTCCCCTTTTTTCCACATTCATGCTCACACCGTACACTTTTGGGCCATTTGTGTGACTTTTTTGATCAAGTTTCGGGTTACACATTCTATTTCTTTTTTTGGGGGGGACACCCAATGGGTGAAGCTCAGGGGTTACTCCTGCCTATGCACTCAGAAATAGCACCTGAATTGGGAGACCCATATGGGATGTCTGGGGATCAAAGTGCAGTTCGTCCTAGGCTAGCACAGGCAAAGCCTACGCATTACTGTTTGCGCCACTGCTCTGGTCCTTACACATTATATCTTGAAAGGGTTAATTAAAAATTCTACTTATACTTTATATATCTTAGATAGTACCACTTTATTAGATGATTGTCTATATCCTAGAATTGTTTTATTTTTGTGCAGAAGCTTCTTAGATAATGTTGTCCCATTTGTTTATCTTTATTTCTGTTTGCTGGAAAATGGCATAATTTTTTTTCTTGATTTATGTTTGTAGTCAACTTCTATCTTTAATGCATCAGGGTCTGAGAAGATAGGAGAGTTCATACATCTCCTATCTTCTTAACTTTATGGGAGTATATTTAGTGGTTCAGTAGGTGGTCTTTCTAGGATAATGTCCCATGTGCATTGTTGAAGAATTTGTATTCTATTTTGGGGAACTAAAAAGCCATATCTATCTACTATATATCGATCCTCTATATATGTATCTATGTATGTGTGTATCTATACTTATATCTATCTGATATCTTTCTAATCTACTGAGCCTATATCTTCTATTTCTTCATTCCTATCAAGCATTTTCCTCTTGAGTTTAGTGAATTTATTAATTTAAAACTCAATCTCATTTTGTTGAATATATTAAAATTAAGTTAAATTATGCAGCCATGCCTTCAATACCCAAGCATGCTGGGAGTTTATTGTTTATTTTATATTTTATTTTTATATTTCTATTGGTATTCAAATTTTGTTTTAGTTTTGATGTCAATAAAAGGATGGTATTATGGGAAATTTAGTATGTGTAGAATACTGAAGCAAAAATATAAACCATAATTGAGTTTTAATCAATAAATAACAGACAAAATGGCATTGTATTATGTAGTTTTGAAACATAATGGAATTGTATTTAGATTCAATATCCAGATGTATTACTTTTTGTTTTCTCTATTCCTCATTGAGGTGGAATGTTTATATTTCTTTTCTTGAACTCCATAGAGAGACCTCATTAAATTTAGAACTTAGATTCAAAGCCACTTTTATTTATATAAAAAGTACAAGAAATAACCTTTGATTACTTTAAACTTTTTAAAAAATTTAAATCCAGCTTTTGAAGGAAGTACAAACAGCTAAAATGTTTGTACAAGAATTAGTATAAATGAGCATATGAACTACAACAGATATGAAATAGTAATTTTTGCATAGAATTAGGGCAAATATTACAACTAAAAGGAAGAATTTCTAATATTAAGCCTTAAAAGAAGAAAGATTGTGGGGGCTGAAGAGTAGTACAAAACTTTATCTTTACTCTATTAAGTTTCCCCATGCCTCACCAGGAATGATTCCTGAGCACAGTCAGGTATGACTCAAACCCTACCCTTAAAAGTGAGAGATTGTAAGGCTGTATGGCTTCTCTAAAAGATTTGTAACTTTTTTTTTTGCGTCCCACCCAACTGTGCTCAGGGGTTACTCCTGGCTCTACACTAAGTAATCACTCGTGGCAGGCTCGGGGGACCATATGGATGCCGGGATTTTAGCCATCATTCCTCTGCATGCAAGGTAAACACCCTATCTCCATGCTATCTCTCCGATCCCAAGATTTGTGACTTTTATACAGTATATATTTACTAATAATATTTGTGAGCAGTAGCATCTAAACAAGTTGTTGATGTTCAAATTAATTCCAGAACCAAATTCCCCTCAGTGATATTACCTTTGAATAGAGTTGTACCTTTGAATATAAAAGAATCCAAGATTCTCTTATAATGTTTCAAAACAGGGATAGGGCATGCCCCTAAATTTCATGGTGGCTTCCATGGTTACTGCTCTTTATTTGTATATATTAATATAATTTTTATTTTGATCATAGTGGCTTACATATTGTTGACAATAATACTTTAGGTACATATTAACATAAAATCAGGGGGATTCCCATCACCGAATTGTCCTCCCTACACCTCCATTCCCATCCTAACTCCCATGTCCTCCTCCCTCACCCCTGGGACTGCTAGAATAAGTGGTCCTCTCTGTGCCTAGCTCACTACATAGTGATCTTACACCTGTTTAGTCTCTAACTGTGAGGTGGAACTAGATAGTTCAAGTTATGTGGTTTTCTTTGGAGAAAAGTAATAAACTGGGTAAAAATCAAATACGCCAAAAATGGGAGGAGTCCTTCTAGAGGCTCTCAGGTTACTACTCTTTCTTCTAGTACTTCTTGGGTTTTTAATTCTCTTATTTTTTCTTTCATAATTCACAATTGACGTTTCATAATGCCACAATAGACGTTGTGATGCACAGCAGTATGTGGTCATAATTCGCGATTGTGATCACAGTATACTTTATGATGAGCCACCAGTATGAGCTCATAATTCATGATTGTGATGTCACAATGGACATTGTGATGCGTTCTACTATGTGCTCATAATTCATGGTTGTGATGTCACAATAGATATTATGATGCAGACAACTATTAGGTCATCGTTGCATTAAGCCCTTAGGATGGGCTTGGATGGTGGTAGATGGTGATGGAGGCCTTTCTTCTTCAGCCTATGAATAGTGGCCCTACACCCCCCTTCAGCTGTTGGGGTGGCATCAAGGAGAAAATTCACTCACAGGCAGGCTTCAGGAGATATCAGCTTTATTTATTCCTGTCTACCACATGTGTAGCCAATCATAACCATTTACGCTGGATTCTTATTTAGCCCTGCATCCTAACTTGTCTCTCAGCTATCTATCTTCCTGCTCCTTTTCCATCCAGGACAAAATTCTATTTTTGTCCCTGAGGCCAAACCTTTTATAATCTCCCCAAGACCCTTTCCAGGAATGGGAGGGTCTTGCAGATAAAGTTACACGTAAATCTGGGGTGAGGTTACAGGCCATAACTAATGGTTGTGATATCACAGTGCACTTTATGATGTGCCTCCATTATATGGTCATAATTCTCCATTGTGATGTCACAATGGACACCACGATGCACAGCACTGTGATGCTATAATTATTGGTTGTGACATCAGAATAGACATTATTCAATGTGTAAATATCATAATTGATGGTCAGAATCTATTATGATGTGCCACCTGCATGAGGTCATAATTTATGATTCTGACATCACAATGGACATATGCACAGCA
>PVKC010025229.1:0-16576 GCA_004027635.1 Crocidura indochinensis
GAAAAAAAAAAGAAAAAGAAAAACAGAGACGGGGCTGGAGAGATATGGAGGTAAGGCATTTGCCTTTCATGCAGAAGGACGGTGGTTCAAATCCCGGCATCCCATATGGTCCCCCGAGCCTGCCAGAAGCAATTTCTGCGCATAGAGCCAGGAGTAACCACTGAGCATTGCCAGGTGTCCCCCTCCCCCAAAATTAAGAAAGAAAAAAAAGAAAAACAGAGACTCAGAAAAAAAAGTAGAGTTCAGTCAGGGTAGTGTATTTTATCACAAAAAAGACTACCCTATTTTAGATGTCCAATGCACCCAAGGACATAAAATCTGACATTTTTAAGGGGTCTAACAATCAGCAACCATTTCCCAGAGGCATGATAAATTTAGCATTTAAAAATTTAGTTCAGGGGCTGTTGAGATAGTACACCAGATATGGGGTTTGCAAGGGATATTTGCCTTGCATGTGGCCGATCCATGTGGTTGACTCCTGGAACACTGTATGATTCCGACAAGCACTGCCAGGAATGACCCTTGCACACCACTGGATGTGGCCCTAAAACCAAACCAATTTAAAATAAAAAAACAAAAAACAAAAAAAACCTAAAATAAACAAACAAAACTTAGCTCTACCTGAAAATACAGCTTCCCATTATAGTTTATTCTATTTTCCTTAGAGAACCAAACAACCAAGATGAAGTCATATTAGACAAGGAAATCCTGGGAATCAATCAATTAGCCCAAATATTGTAATGGTAAGACTTCCATCTTAATATGAAACGGGACCAGAGTAGTAATAGTTCAGCAAATTGACTGTACTATAACTGCCTTCTTGGCACAAGGTATGCCACCTCCCACCTCAAGAATGATACTGGTGTAAGTAAGCCCTGAGTACTTAGGTGTGGTTCAGAAAGAACAACATCAGAAAAGATGAACTGGAGGGCTGTAGAGATAGTCTGCATGTCTGGCAGTTCAATCTCAGGCAACATAATCCCCCGTTAAACATCATCACATCTTTAGGCTCCTGCACTGCTGGCAGCCTGGTTGACTAGAAATCACTTCAAGGGGCCCCTGGGGCTCCTGAACACTTGTGTAAAAGGACAATCAATAAAGAAATTAAAGAAATATACCTGGCTTTTCTTGCTGAAGAGCTGCCAGCCATTGCAGTCAAATTCTTTTCTTTTCTTGTCAATGCTTTCTTGCTTTAAGTAATGTCTAAGGAGAGAATAGAAAGGAACTTGATGTTAGTCACTCAAGAGTCTGTAGTTGACAATCCTTAGCAAGTTTCTATCTGCATGTTTAAGAAAAAAAAAAAAGCAGTATATAAAGGAGGGTTGAGGATCTTTGAAATTGCTTACCTTCTGAAGCCCTCAAAATTCATAACCATCTTACAAATGTAAGAGACCATGCATAAGCTCTGACTCTGATACCAGGCTCCTTTGAACTGTTCTTACTGACTAACTTTGCTTCTTGTCAAACTTTGTTTATATGGTTCTTTAGAATTCAGTGGATTAGAAACTAAGAATGGCTCTCTTAGTCGGTGCTCAGTAGAAAGCTTACCACAGGAGGGGGAAGAAAGAGGTAGGGGCACTGGGACTACAGTGAAGATAAGCAAACACTGGTTTTAATGCAGTAAACTCTACCATTAATGATATTATCAACCACAGTGCATAAAATCACCCAAAAAGGGGACAAAAATAACAATATCGATTTACAGTATTAAAAAAGCATTGTGTAGTGTTGGGCACTGAATCAGGGTCTGTCACATGCAAGATAAGCGCCTTCCCTTCTGCACTATATCTCTGGCCCCTATCTTTAGTCTCGATTCTCTTGTACAAAAAATAAAATCAGGGGCCCAGGAGATAGCATGGAGGTAAGGTGTTTGCCTTTCATGCAAAAGGTCATTGGTTCGAATCCCGGTGCCCCATATGGTCCCCCGTGCCTACCAGGAGCAATTTCTGAGCATGGAGCCAGGAGTAACCCCTGAGCACTGCCGGGTGTGACCCAAAAACAAAAAGTAAAGTAAAAAAAAAAATAATAATAAAATAAAATCAATCCAAATCAATAGTGGAGTGTGTATCTCATAGAAAGCACTCTTCCTGGGGCCGAAGAGACACCATGAAGGTAAGGCGTTTGCCCTTCACGAGGAAGGTTGGTGGTTCGAATCCCTGCACCTCATATGGTCCCCAAGCCTGCCAGGAGCGACTTCTGAGCATAGAGCCAGGAGTAACCCCTGAGCGCTGGTGGGTGTAAACCATCCCCCCCCCCACCACCACCACCAAAAAAAAAAAGAAAGCACTCTTCCTTAAGTGCAAACAGCTGATCTTTCTGAAACCTACCTCTGCCCAGACCCCCAGAACACAACAGTGAGTATCTGACCAAAACCAAAGAGATGGGATATAAAGATATTTGCATTCTGGTTTCCAAGAGTGGTTATTCACTAGTAGGAACTCGGGCATATAAAAAAAAAAATCTCCTTTACAGTTCTCGAATTCTTTTGTGAGGAATAGAGAAAGGGGTATGTGCTGGGTTATACCCAGCAGTACTCAGAGGACCACTTGTGGTTCTGGTCACTGAACTTCTGAAGTAGGCCATGTGCAAAGCAAGTGCCTTAACTCTGTATTATTCTGACCCAAGATCTTGACGTCATCATCTGAAAAATTAGGAGGCTGGTTTCGATGATTTCTAAGTAATATCTGCATCTACTTATCTATATCTATATATTGTGGTATCTAGTACACCAGGACAGTAATTGTCCCCCATTGGGACATACTGTTTTTACACTAATATATGACTGCTAAACTTTACTTAGACATAAACGATCCAAGAAGATTTCCTTTATCTCTTCATTGAAGAATTAAAAGAACTGAGTTCAATAGCTAGGAAATCGTAATATACACTTGAGACTAAACTCTTTATTTCTTAATTCATTACTTACAGAAGGACCTTGCAGGCGTCCGTGTTTATTCCACCCATAGAGTCATAATAGGTAATAAATTTCTTTCTGAAGTCCACAACCTGGGAACAATAACAACAACAAAAATCTGTGCTTATATCAAGAAGGAAACTGATTTCTCAGAGAAGCTTTGTACTTCGCAAACAATTGGAACTATTTGCCAGATTTTCCATGCAAGATAAATTGATGGATGATTTGTATTATTACCTTAATCTGTAAGAAGTAATTATTTACAAAAAACTATGCAGGAGATAATTAATCAGTGGATCCTGTAGATTACTTCTACATAATTTCAGAAATAAAATATAATATTCTGGTTTCTTTACCCAGAGAACTTTTTTTTGAATTTATGATTTTTTTTCCCCTTGGTTTTTAGAGTGTTGGGATCAACTTTGTTTTATGCCTTACCTACTGTAGTATCTCTCAAGCCCTTGGCTTTATGTTTTTGTTTTTGTTTTTTTGGTTTTTGGGTCACACCCAGTGATGCTCAGGGGTTACTCCTGGCTATGTGCTCAGAAGTTGCCCCTGGCCTGGGGGACCATATGGGGCACAGGGTATCGAACCACGGCCCGTCCAAGGCTAGCGCAGTAAGGCAGGCACCTTACCTCCAGCGCCACCGCCCGGCCCCAGCTTTATGTTTTTTAATATAACTCAAAATAGGGGCCGGAGTAATAACACAGCAGTAGGGTGTTTGCTTTGCATGTGGCCAACCAGGAACAGACCCGAGTTTGATTCCTAGCATCCCACATGGTCCCCTGACCCTGCCAGAGTGATTTATGAGCATAGAGCCAGGAGTAACCCCGGAGTGCTGCCGGTGTGGCCCAAAAATCTAAATAAATAAATAGATGTATTAAATATATAATACAGAATAGTTTATTTATTGAGTAAAATGACTTATTATGTTACTGTATTCTTTTTCTCTGAGTCGGAAAAAATATTATAATGCCAAGCATATAAGTCATGACTAGGCAGAAAATAGTCATAGAATATGAGTTGGTAGCATCATTAACTTTTTCTTCCTATGCCTTGCCTTGAGTCAGCTTGAAGGGAATTTATAAATTTCCCTTCAAATATTTCTAGAAAAGGAATTTCAAGTTTTTTAAAGCATCTTCCACTATTCAAGAAGGTTCATTAATTATCCAAGTTTTAGCCAACCAAATACTACTCTGTCTCCTAGTAATACAGTAAAATGAAGACCCTACTCACTACTCTATTTATTTTGTAACTAAAGTTTTATCAAAAAGTAAAGAGGTACTCACAGCAAGACACCAGTGTACTCCCAGGTGAATGGGAACCAAAAGAATGTCAAAAGAAAATACATCTACTTTTTTTGTCCAACGTTTAACAGCTTGATAGCCAGCAGTTTTAAACTTAGTAAAAAAAAAGGTATTAAATGCATGCACACTTGGCAATCCCTTCTCTTTACTTCGTTCCATTAGCATATTCATGTAGAAATTGATGATCTGTGGGAAAAATTATACATATTAGAATAGCTTTCAAAATAAAGTTGAGTAAAAAGGAAAGCAATTGTTCTACTGCATGTTATATGTTATGGTTTCCCAGTCAACTTAATTAAAACTGCAATGCCCAATAGTTTTATGTCATTACATAAAATTCTGACTAGAGGGCTGGAAAAATTGTACAGCAGTTAAGGCACTTGCCTCATGTGCAACTTATATACATATATATATATATTATTATATATATTTTTGGTGGTGCTCAGGGGGCCATATATGGTGAGAGAGATGGAAACACAGTTTTATATATATCCATCTCTCTCACCATATATGGTCCCCTGAGCACCACCAAAAATGACCCCTGGACATTGCCAGGTGCATTCCAGGGCCCTACAACCAGGATAAAAAATAAAAGAATATACTGTCAGTAGAGCTAAAAGTTTTTACATTTCAAACCTTATATTTGGGCCACCTGGTTTTGCACAAAACGAGGATTTGCACAAAACTTCATGGCTAAAGAAGACCTTTTCTAGCCATCATGCAGAGATCAACTGTTCTGGTCTGAAGTAGAACTAAAAGGATAAAGTTACTAAGGTAACTTCTGTAAGGAGGAATTTTTTAAAATATTTAAAAATGAAGCTCACAGCATGAGGTCTGAAAAAACACAAACATTAGAAGTAGGCAGGGCATAAAGCTGACCCAAATTCAATCTCCATCATCCCATGATCCCTTGAGCTCACCAAGAGTGATTCCGGAGTACAAAGCCAGGAGTAAGTTCTGAATACCACTGGGTGTGGACCAAAAACAAACAAAACAAAACAAAAGAGTAAGGCTTCCCCTATATGTTTAGGCTTCTAATTTCTGTTGATTCTGTCCATGTCTTCAGCTTCACATATGAATAAAAGATATTAAAGTATGGTATATAAGCTATATCATTTTTTTCTATTAATAAAACCATGGCGTTCCCTGATGGCGACTATATTACCTATGGATCCTTTAGATCCAGGGATCCATGATATTAAAGCTAGAAAATTACTGTGCTAGAAGGTACCGCCCACTCACTTTATGTCGATAGCTGAGACCAGGCCTGTGTCTGTCAACTGCGAGGAATGAATGGGCTAACTGATTCACAACTTGGAAATATGACTAAGAAAACAGGGACATTTTTCAGAATGCTTTTTGGGGAATGGGAAAACACCCCCATCCTTTGACAAATATTTACACATGAGGATGCCAGAGCAGTGAGCTTCTGCTCAACAGTAGGCAACTACATAGTGGGTAGGCAGAAGGGAACATTGCCAGGAATAAACCAGAGCCTGGTCCAGACCAGAGAAAGGGTCTACAGACGAGGAAGCCTAGGTAGTTGCAAGCAAACTGCATGAGCTATGAGAGAGAGCTCTAGGAGTAAGGCTGGAAGGTGAGGAAGCTGATTGAAGAAACTGCTATGTTGTCTGCATTCGAAAACTGAACAGCAAGGCACAACGGGTCCAAAGATCTTATACTGTGGACAATTCTACATGACACTCCAATAGTAATTGGAATTCAGTTTCTATGAATAAGTGTTGGTTCAAGACACAATTAGGGTAATTTCTCAATCTAATTCCATCCAGAGGACAACTGTGCAAAAGTACTGTTTTTCAATCTTTTCCTTTCCCTTTTTTTTATTTTTGGGCCACTCCCAGCAGAGCTCAGGAATTACTTACTCCTGGCTCTGTACTCAGAAACCACCCCTGGCAGGCTCAGGACCACATGGGATGCTGGGACCATTTTGGGTCAGTTGTGTGCAAGGCAAATGCCCTACCGGTCTATCTCCCATGCCCCTCAACCTTTATCTTCAACTTTTGAACCTGTTTCCTTCCTATAGCCTCCCTGTGCTATCACAGAAGATTATGTTGTCTCCCTAGTCTCAATTTACATGCTTTACACCTTATGGACTCTTTGAACTATCCTGAGGACCTATGGGGCCTATATGATCTCCACTTGAAAAACATTGTGCTAAAAATTAGTTCTAGGCTTATGTAGGTAATAGGGAGTGCAGGGAATTTGCTTTAGATTTCCTGACTACAAACTATATTCTTATGTGAGAGAAAAATCCAGAAACCCGATTCCTCTGGCCTTCTATGCATCTAAAGATATTGGCAATACTACAAAGCTAAGACCTTCAGTCAAGGGGGTAAAGTGAATAGGCAGATTACCTGTTCTTATGGTAGACCCAATTTTCTATAAGGTTCATAAATTATATTCTGGAACAGGAAAGAAGAACTAAGAATTCAAAGTGAGGTATGAGGTCAAATAAGGACATGCAATCATGTAACAACCATGGAGAGATATCACTTCCAGAGCCCATCAGAGATCACGTTTGGGACCTCAAATAAAGTTAAATGACATAAGCATCACGGCACACATGGGTCTCCTATATTCAGACATTTCTTCTGAACCAAATTCAACATGTTGAACACAGGCTTTAGCATGTGGAAGGATCCTGGCATGGCATTATCCTCCAATCGCCAACCGAAGTGAAATCTGAACTAGGAGAATTTAGCTCCAAAATCAATAAATCAAGTTATTAATTAGAGGTTTTCCAGAAACAAGTGACTGTTAGCTGAACTTACTGGCTGATCTGGCTCTTTAATTTGATTTTCTTATTTTGGGAGAGTAAACTTTAAAGCTAAAGGCCATTCCAGATGAAAGAAGATCTAACAAGCAGTTAATGTCTGTTTTCTTAGAGCATCCCTTTTCTGTTTTATTTAGTTCTGCCTCCAAAGACTATTTCTTCTCTTGAGGAAAATGGTTCCCTTCAAAGTCAATAGCCCATTAATTAGATATAAGTTCTTTTTCATATCCCATAAAGAGGAATCTTGGTGGTCTTAATGTTCTTCCCTCCTTCCCCCAGATGCCCCTGCCCCATGCCATGTGAAATCTGAAGCAGAAGTTAGATCTGAGTTCTGTTGATGAGTTTTTACTCTGCTCAAAGGCAGAAAATAGATACAATTCAGCCAAGATACAATCATACCAAAAAACAAGAGAGAAGAAAAGAACATTAATGTTGTCTCATAGAGGAGGGCTGGAGATGAAGGAAAAAGAAATGAGAGAAGGGATCACATTGCTTAAGATGAAAGAGAAGCAGTGGTGGTTAGTGCATCTGTTTGTATTTTACTATGGAAAGGGTCCCGCCCCTCCACTGGTGACAGCCTTTCTACATATAATAAGCTTTAGCTCCAAAAGATCTTGACATCTCTTTTTTTCATTCTGTTTTGCAGTTCTTGGAACAGAATCCAGGTTGTCCACTTACAGGGCATGTGCTCTATATAGCACTTGGGAGTCGTTGAAATAAGAAGCTAAAAGCAGTAGATAACCCTATTCCGACTGTTTATCTTGCTAAAACACCAGCATCTGTGAACAACTCTCTTTTTACTTACAACTCTGTTGGCTTTACTAACCTCTATTTGCTTTTTGTAGCTCTTGTTGCCCAAAGATCTGTCCCCGTAGCTGTCACAGCCTATTGAGTGCCTGTTTGTCTATGCAATCCTGTTTGGGATTAGGGCAGTTGTTTATAGAATCTTATTCTTTTGTGATTTTTATTTAAAGAGTTGCCAGCTGAAGCTGGGAAAAAAGCTTCTCTTTAAAAGTCTATAATGCTTTTAAACTAAGGGCTTACTCTTTTCTTGTATGCTACAATAACATAAATGACCCAGTGCCTTTTTGTTTTTTAATCTGGTTTGGGTTGTTTTTTAGGGGGTCAGGGAGGGAGGATGGCAGAAGTTGGGCCATACCTGGCTCTGCACTCAGGAATGACTGCTGAAGGGCTCAGGGGACCATATGGAATTCTGGGGATTAAGTCTGGGTTAGTTGCACAAGGCTACCTGCTGTACTCACTATGTTCTGGGGTCTAGAGTGTTCAAACAACCCCTATGTAAGCCACCACATTTCTCTAGGCAATTATTCTAAATGCCACATATACATGATATCTTGTCTTTGTTTTTGATACACACGCGGCGGTACTCAGGGTTTGCAGGCTCCATGCTCAGAAATCACTCCTGGCAGACTTGGGAGAATATATGGGATATTGGAGAACTGAACCTGGGCCGGCCAAGTGCAAGGCGAAGGCCCTCCCCGCTATACTATCGTTCCAGCCCCTAGCGATCTCATCTTGTATATTTATCCATCATCTTCTGGCTTACTTCATTTAAATAATATCTACCAGCTCCATCTATGCTACAGCAAATTGCATGATTACATCATTCCTTACAGCTACGTAGTATTCCATTGTGTATAACACACTGTGTGTACCACATCTCTACGATCTAGTCATCTGTTGTTGGACAACAGAGTTTTAGTTCCTAATTACGTACTTTCTACTTGACTTACAAAGAAAAAATGCTCTAAAGCACTCTAGCTCGCAGACTCAACAACCCAGTATCTTACACTTAGATTCCTAACACACCACCTATTAACTAATTGCAGGGTACAAGAGTAGGGGACTTGCTTGCATGCGGCTCATCCGGTTCGACCCCAAGCATCCTTTATAGTCCCCTGAGATCACCAAAAGTGATCCCTGAGCACAGCTAAGCATGCACCCCTCAACATTTCTAGTACTATCATTTAAAAATATTGCCTATGGGCCCAAAGAGATACCGCAGATCAGATACCTGCCTAGCACTCCAAATGGGCCTCAAAGCACCAGTAAGAGTGACCCTTGGATAGTCATGAGGAGCACAGCATACCCCTGTCCACCCCACCTCTAAATATATGGTGTACTGTTTCCTGATAAGGGCTTTTAGTTTACTTTCACAATTAATTCCTCCTCTATCTCTACATCCTTAGATATTTCTAATAACTATTCATTAGAGTCATTAAAAAAATTCATGTGTACAATGCCCAAGATGATGTGTATATTATTAGCTTTCTTTCATATGCCTTTTTTTTTTTTAATTTTTTTTTGTTTTTGGGTCAGACCTGACCATGCTCAGGGGTTACTCCTGTCTCTACACGAAGAAATCACTCCTGGCAGGCTCTGGGGACCATATGGGATACCAGGATTCGAACCACCATCCTTCTGCATGCAAGGCAAACACCCTACCTTCATGCTATCTCTCCGGCCCCTCATAGGCTTTTTATAAGGAAACCAATTTCCATATTGTTGTTGTTGTTGTTGTTTTGGTTTTGGGCCACACCCGGTGGTGCTCAGGGGTTACTCCTGGCTGTCTGCTCAGAAATAGCTCCTGGAAGGCACGGGGGACCATATGGGATTCGAACCAACCACCTTTGGTCCTGGATCGGCTGCTTGCAAGGCAAACGCCACTGTGCTATCTTATCTCTCTGGGCCCCTCCCATATTGTTTGAGTTTAACTTTCTCATGGGGGACACAGAATATCAATGCTGAATCTTAGAATAGAAACTTAACTATTCACACCTAAATATAATTCCTTTCATAAAAACTATTTCTGAAAGTCTATTTTGTGAAAAGGTACTGTGGCCTATGATATTTTATTTATTGTTTGTTTCTGAGTCACACCCGGTGGTGCTCAGGGGTTACTCCTGGCTCTGTACTAAGAAATCGCTCCTGGCAGGCTTGGGGGAACCATATGGGATACTGGGATTCGAACCACCGTCTGTCCTGGATCGTCTGATTGCAAGGCAAAGGACCTACTGCTGTGCTATTTTTCTGGCCCGGTGGCCTATTTTAGAAAAGAGGTAAGAAAAAAAGATAACTTATGGTTTTATGTATATTAGATTTCTGATTTAATCTTTCTCATAAACTAAATCAGATACTTTTATTTCCATGATCTTTTCTATAAAATCATAAGAACATTGTATCAGAGAAACAAAAGTATTTTAATGGAGTATGGAGATGAGCTACTAACACATCAATAAAAATGAGCTCCTCAAAGGCAATAACAGAAAGTAGAAGTATGGTATTTTTTAAATGCTGCTTTTTAAAATAGTTGTTCTTTTTTTTTTGGCTGAAAATTCAAAATGAAGGTGTCAGCAAGGGAATTTCTTTTGAGAATTCTGTTTATGGGTGATTGCCTTTCCACTGTAACTTCACCTTGTCCTTTCTTTGCATCTTTGTCTTCAATAAAATTAAAAAAATAAATAAATTAAATAGTTGTTAGTTTGAACCTGCTTTCAAGGTTCATGCTATTCTGAACTTAGAAGATACACTCTAAAAATGCTGTAAGTAGCTGTTACAGAGATAGACTAGACAAGGAATCTTTTCTTCCCTGTTTCTTCTAAAAAATGAAATTTCCATTAACTCTGTTTGCTAAAAAAAATCCATCTTCTGATGGTCCCAGGGAATGGAAAATATGTACTGATGAATGTGGGCTCTATACAGGATCTCACTGAGGTAATCACAGTAAGCAAGAACTCAAGAACTCGGCTCATTTCCTACTCACTGCTGCCCTCTAGAAGACATCATATGATTTGCAACAAATAGGACTCCCTAGACTAGAGAATGCAACACTATAATTATGGGAGACCTCAACACTGCCCTGTCACCCCTTGACAGGTCAACCAGACTGAAACCCAACAAAAATATACTAGCTCTGAAAAGAGAAATGGAAGAAAATGGACTATTAGATATATAGGGCACTCCATCCACAGAAACCTGGATACACATTGTACTCCAATGCACATGGTCATTCTCCAGGATAGACCACATGCTGGCCCACCCATATAACATACCTCCATAAAATCAACAGGATAGAAATTATGCAGACTACCTTTGCTGATCACAAGACACTGAAATTAGAAGTGAACTACAAAAGGACACAGAAGAAAAACTTTAACATCTGGAAATTAAACAGCTTACTACTGAACAACCAGTGGGTAAGAGATGAAATCAAGAGGAAATTAAAACATTCCTGCAAACAAATGACAATGAAGGCACATATTAAGGCACTCAAATTTTACACATTTAATCTTAAAATAGAACCCAAAATTCTCAGGCTGGAGTGATAGGACACTGACTAGGTGTTTGCTTTGCAGCTGAGCCAAGTTTGAGCCAAGCCCTGTGAGGAGTGATCCCTGAGCACAGACCCAGGAGTTAAGTTCTAAACAACAGGGTAGCCCAAAAATAAACAAGCAAAACAAAAAACACCAACAACATCCTCAGGCAGTATAATAGATAAAAGTCAATGCTTGGGTTTGAATTCTATCTCTATTAATTCTAATCATGAATTAACTTTGCAAGGTTCTTATTATTTTCTATGTTTTACTTTTTCAACCATAAATAGAAATCATAAAACTATATATTGGTAGATGGAGATATAGTTCAATGGGCTGGAGTGGAGTACAAGTTTCTGCATGTGGGTTCCATCCTAAGGATTGTATAGTCTTCAGAAATGAGTCAAGGCAGTAAGCTAGGAATATTCCTTGAACACTGCACATTGTGGCCCCCAAATAAAAGGAGAAATAATAAAAATAAATGACAGTTTTTACCTCAAAAAAATAGATGAAGATTTTGTATGACTAGAACATGTAAGGACATTTTGAATACTACCTAATGCAAAGTAAATAACTCAACACATATTGGAAGGTCCTAATCATACGGGATAAAATGCAGGCAGTGCTTGCTAGCTTGAGTATATAAAAATCAAATATATAAATAGCTGTGATGCCAAAATCACTCTAAATGATTAGGAAAGGATGATCCCAATGAGCCTGGGCCTAAGAAAGGAGGTAAGTACTTTAAAAAAGCCACACGTAAAGTGACATGGTACTTTTTAATTAATGACAGTGCAAACCACAGAGAAAGAGAGAGGTGGGAGAGAGAGAGTAAGAGAGGTTAGGGAAGAGAGTGAGAGAGATAAAGGGAGAGAGATATGGGGGTGGAGAAAGAGAGGAAGGTGGTGGATGGGAGGGGAATTGGGGACATTTGGTGGCAGGCAAAATGCACTGGTGAAGGGAGGTGAACATTCTAGGAATGAAACTCAAGTATGAATAATTTTGTAACCAGTGCTTAAATAAAAATTATTTTAAAAAAACCATACAATTCAGAAACCTTCTACTATACTGAAAAGTCTTCTGATATCAAATGACTCACAGACATAAGAAAAAACACTTTATCACTTATTGTGTGATGAACAAATAAAAGTTAAATGATAAATCATATCAAATTATAATATAGCACCTCGAATCAGTGAGAATAGCCTTTACGATATAGTAGAATTCATCCCAGGGATACAAGGGTTTTAACATGCAAGTCAACCAATGTAATATACCATAACAATACCAAAAAAAATTCATAAGATCAAATCAACAGAGAGAGCATATGACAAGACACAGCTCTCATGATAAAAAACTCTTAAAATGGGAACCGAAGGACCTTTCTTTGTCAAAGCAAATATACTCAATGTAGTAGAACTAAAAGCTGGGGCGGAGAGATAGCATGGAAGTAAGGTGGCTTTTCATGCAGAGGGACGGTGGTTCAAATCCCGGTATCCCATATGTACCCTTCAGGGACGATTTCTGAGCACAGAGCCAGGAGTAACCCCTGAGTGCTGCCGGGTGTGACCCAAAAACCAAACCAAAACAAATGAACAAACAAAACAAAGAACAAAAAATACCCAAAACCCTAAAAGTTTTCTCTCTTAAGATCAGGCACAATATAAGGTTGTTATTCCAGTCACAATCAGGCAATCAGGCATCCAGATAGAAAAGGGAAAAGTCAAACTCATTATTTATGCATGATACTATAATTATAAAATCCTAAAGATAACAAAGCAGCTCCTAGAAACAACAAATGTGCAGGATACAAAATTAATATGCAAGTTTATGGCTTTCCTATTACAAATAAGAGATAATATTAAAATTTAAAAAATCCTATTCGCAACTGGGCCTGAGAAAATCAAGTACCTCAGGATCAGCTTAGCAAAGAAGGTGAAAGACTTCAAATATATAGCTATTTCAAATGGTACATGGATCAGTAGGAAACATGCCACTGGAAGGGACTGGTAGAGGGAAGCTGAAAAGTGCCAAAGGGTTATGGATGAAACCCTATCAGCAATTGTACAGTAAACCACAATGCAAAAAAAAAAAAAAAAAATCGTCTCACATAGGAGCACGCTGGTGGCTGGGGGACAAGTAGGGGTTGGGGCAAATTAGCAGAGGAAAGTAGACTCTGGTGAAAAGATCAGTGTCGAATCATTGTATGCCTGAAATCTAATTGTGAATAACTTTGCAATTTCATGGTGGCTACATTTTTTTGGAACTTGTATTTTTGGGACAAAACAGATGGGTCATGAGGTGATTATATTAAGTAAAAGATAATTAACTGGATGGTTTTCACTTGTAAGTGAAAGAGCAAAAGAATTGACCAAATAAAAAAAACAAACAAAAAAAGAACCCAAGGGGCTGGAAAGATAGCATGGAGGTAAGGCGTTTGCCTTGCCTTGCATGCAGAAAGTTGGTGGTTCAAATCCTAGCATTCCATATGGTCCCCCGAGCCTGCCAGGAGTAATTTCTGAGCATAGAGCCAGGAGGAACCCCTGAGCACTGCCAGGTGTGACCCCTCCCCCCCAAAAGAGCCCAAAAATATTTCTAGAAATAGTGAAAATTATACTGTTATCAAAGGGAAAGTAGAAGAGATGAGTAGGATTGAGTGTAGTTTAGCAATGTAACTTTTAATGGCTGAAATAGTGAAACCTATGTATCTACAGTGGTATAAAGTCAGATCCTTGAAATTCTATATAAAGTAATAAAACAATAAAAATTAGGGAGGAACGATGGCGCAGCATTAGGGCGTTTGCCTTGCACGCGGCTGACCCAGGACGGACCATGGTTCAATCCCCCGGCGTCCCATATGGTCCCCCAAGCCAGGAGCAATTTCTGAGCACATACATAGCTAGGAGTAACTCCTGAGCGTCACCGAGTCTGGCCCCCAAAATCCCCTCCCCCCCCAAAATTATATATAGTAAAATAAAATAGATTACTACAGATTTAGGAATAGAACAGATCAGATTATAGAGTTACTAATCTACTTAAAATAATCAAGTTGGGCCGGAGAGATAGCACAGCTGTAAGGCGTTTGCCTTAGACTCAGGACAGTGGTTCGAATCCCAGCATCCCATATGGTCCCCTGAGCCTGCCAGGAGCGATTTCTGAGTGTAGAGCCAGGAGTTACCCTGAGCGCCGCTGGGTGTGACCCAAAACAAAAAACCCAAAATAATCAGGGCCCGGGAGATAGCATGGAGGTGGGGCGTTTGGCTTTCATGCAAAGGGTCATCAGTTCGAGTCCCGGTGCCCCATATGGTCCCCCGTGCCTGCCAGGAGCAATTTCTGAGCATGGAGCCAGGAGTGATCCCTGAGCACTGCCGGGTGTGACCCAAAAACCACACACACACACACAAAAAAAACCCCACAAAATAATCAAGTTGATTAGGCCAGAGATGTGGTGCTAATGGTAAGGCGTCTCCCTTGCAAGCACTAACCTACGACAGACCGTGGTTCGATACCCTGGTGTCCCATATGGTCCCCCAAGCCAGGAACAATTTGAGTGCATAGCCAGGAGTAACCCTTGAGGGTCACCAGGTGTGGGACCCCCCAAATCAAGTTGAATACTATAACTTCTTTCCCCAATCCATAAAACATTTAACAGTAAAACCTTTTCAGTGTTTGTTTCTAAAAACAATGAATAAATGTGGTTGATATTAGAAAGTATATTAATCATAATGTAGGTGTGATCTAGAATTAGTAGACAAAGAAAGGGACATAGCACAGGGCCAGAGAGATACCACAGCAGTAGGCTGTTTGTTTTGTATGCAGCTGACCCAGGATGAACAGTGGTTCAAATCCCAGCATGCCACATGGTCCCCCGAACCTGCCGGGAGTGATTTCTGAGCGCAGAGACAGGAGTAACCCTTGAGCACTGCAAGGTGTGCTCCAAAAAAAACCAACCAACCAACCAACCAACCAAACAAAAAAAAAGAGAAAAAGATATATATATATATATATAGTAGGTTTGCTTTTTATTTTATGTTTGGTTTTTGGGTTACACTCGGCGGTACTCAGGGGTTACTCCTGGCTATCTGCTCAGAAATCGCTCTTGGCGGCACAGGGGACCATATGGGACGCCGGGATTCAAACCATCTTTGGTCCTGGGTCTGCCACTTGCAAGGCAAACGCTGTACCGCTGTGCTATCTCTCCGGTCCCAGGTTTGGTTTTTAAATTTAGGTTCCTCCTTGAACTTGCAGCTCACCTGCTTGTCTGAGTTTCTTTGCTTGTGTTCTTTCTGGAAGACACACATCTCCCTTTCTCTCCCCTAACATCTTTCTAAATAAAGATTGAATAAAAGCTTACCTGCTTCAAAAAATAAAAACTTTCTTGCATCTCACACACATAAAATGAAAGTACATTTGGAATACTATATAAGAATGTCAGGGCCAGAGAGATAGCATGGAGGTAAGGAGTTTGCCATGCATGCAGAGGATGGTGGTTTGAATCCTGGCATCCCATATGGTTCCCTGAGCCTTCCAGGAGCAATTTCTGAGTGTGGATCCAGGAGTAACCCCTGAACACTGCTGGGTGTGACCCCAAAACAAAACAAAACAAAAAACCAAAGTTGAGTTTTAAAAAAAATAAAAAAGAAAAGAGGGGGCGGGGCGGTGGCGCTGGAGGTAAGGTGCCTGCGCTAACCTAGGACGGACTGCAGTTCAATCCCCCGGTTCCCCATATGGTCCCCCGTGCCTGCCAGGAGCGACTTCTGAGCGAATAGCCAGGAGTAATCCCTGAGCGTCACCGGGTGTGGCCCAAAAACCAAAAAAAAAAAAAAAAGAATGTCAAATTATTTCTCCATGCTGCATTATGGTTAGCTATTAAATATACTCAGAAGATGGAATCTATGGAGCAGATTATCTCAAAGAGTAAGAATACCAAGGAAAAATGCCCATACGCATTTCCAGATCTTCAATAGATGAAGATAAACACAAGTTTTCAGACTTAAAAAACATAAATAAAAATCACCCAAGACATTTGTTCAAAGTTCATATTAAGCACTTTCTTACACTTATTCTGAAGAATAAAAAATTTGTGAGGGGCCAGAGACAGCATGGAGGTAAGGCGTTTGCCTTGAATGGAGAAGGACAGTGGTTTGAATCTCAGCATCCCATATGGTCCCCCGAGCCTGCAGGAGCAATTTCTGAGCATAGAGCCAGGAGTAACCCCTGAGTGCTG